>BOPN01000969.1:15000-27500 GCA_017312705.2 Penaeus japonicus
CGCACTCACCCCCACCCCATCCCCTCAAACACACACACACACACACGAAGATCCACCCATCAACACAACCACCCCTACCTCCCTACCACACCCCTTCCCATATACCCCCTATCTTCCTCTGTTGCATCTAGTTAGGAAAGAAGGTTAGCCAACGCCTACGCAACCCTCTCACAGAAGAAAGCCGACCTCCCGACCTTATTCTATCAATGAAAAGGACGAGCAACGGTAGGTATAGTACACACAACCCCTACAACTCAGCACTGAATGGCCGACCTCAAGGGGTGCAATTAGCTGGACAAGTGTAGACACAGAAGGCACAGTTCCTTTTGTTAACATCTTTAAGGAGTCGGAGATTCAGGGAAAGAATTTTGAAATTGGAGTTTTTGGGGTGGGGCTGGGGACGAGAGCGAGTCTGGGTTGTTTATTTGATCTAATTTATTTATTTCAATCATTTGGGTAAATAGTCTCCTTTATCTGGAATGGAACTGAATGTATATGTAGTTCTACTCAGCTTTTTTATTCTTTCTAATATTAAAAGAAAGGAGGGAGAGAGAGAGAGAGAGGGGGGGGCAGAGAGAGAGAGAGAGAGAGAGAGAGAGAGAGAGACAGAGACAGAGAGAGAGAAAGAGGGAGAGAGAGAGAGAGAGAGAGAGAGAGAAAGAGGGAGAGAGAGAGAGAGAGAAAGAGAGAGAGAGACAGAGAGAGACAGAGAGAGAGAGAGAGAGAGATGTAAAGATGAATATGCTGATATAGATATATACATATATTTGCTTAAAGCCCATCTCATCCATTCGATTTCATTTTATATCTAATCCCAAATGTAAATGCAGTTCGATCATATTTTTATACATATAAGTTACGAAAGGGAAAAATACCTCATCATTTATCTCGCTTATAGGATTGCAAAGCTAATTCATCGTAAGTATCACCTTCATACCACTAAATCAAACCATGTAATTAAGTTAGACCGTTGGACTTTATTATTGTTATTATTATTCCCTTTCTATTTACAAACAAAATCAAGGGGAAATTATCATAAATCTAGTTTAAATTAACCTGTGTCACCTCTGTCTCAAAAGGTTGGTTAACTTGACTCCCCCTATTCCATGACCTACTTACACCCCCCTCCCACACCCCCACCCCCACACCCCCACACACGAAACCCCTCACTCTTCACCTCATACATACTCTCTACCTCCACCCCCACCCCTACCCCCCTACCGAGCGAGTTCCTATAAAACTTGTGGTTAATTACAATAAAAAAAAAACTTTCTTTTTTCTTCTCCTGAAAGTATTTTTTCTTTTTTATAACTGTGGCCTCTTTCCTTTCGTTCTATTGTATATTGTTTAAAAGTTTTTGTAAAAGACACAAAAATCATGTGAACATTAATTACGATTATGGTTAGAATGATCGGGATATTGATGATGGCAATGATACTTGCAATGGGATGATAATTATGGTAATGATGATAACAGTAATAGTATAGTATAATAATATTTTCATTACAATTGCTGGTATGATCATTACAGTAATAAACATCATTAATGTAAATTATCCTCTTCCTTGTTATTATCATCGTCCTTTTCATATTATTATCATTATCATCATCACCACCATCAGCAGCAGCAGCATCACAATCATAACCACAATAATGATTATCATCATCATATCATCATTATCATCACTACCATCATCATTATTTCCATCCTCAATATTTCAATGATTGTTGTTTCATCATATTGCTAGTATCATCATTCTTAGGTTTATGAAATTCGTATCCATCCTACTTTAATTTATCCGCCATGATTGATGGCTCCAATTACCATCATCATAATTAATAGAAACATCAATCATTATCATCATCATCTTTCCTACCAAATTGGCTAACATAAGGAGTGTGTTATAAAAGGTTATGTAAATATCTACTTCATAGCCTGAAGGTAAGTGCAGCTGAAGGGGCTATTCTGTCAAGTTTCAGTTTCCTCTCTCGCTAATGATGGGGCTGACGAAGGTAATTAAGAGGAGCGGAGCAGGCTCGCGCGTGAGCACAGACGGATTATCGTGTTTCTCACTAGGTCATGAGAGGCAGAGGAGGAGGGGAGGAGGAGGAGGAGTGAGGAGATACGTATGTTCATGTACGTTGGACAGAGACAACAAGTGCACTCCTATACACGGGGCGTGAAAACACACGAGCACAACGCCACTCACACACACAAACACACACTCACTCATCCTCCCCTCTCTCTCTCTCTCACACACACATACACAAAAGAAAAGAAAACACACACACATACAAACACACATACAAGCACACACTCACCCCACCCCCTCCCCTCACATCCACCCATCCACACACACACTCACCCCCCACCCCCTCCCCTCACACACACACACACGCACTCCCCCCCCCCCCCCCACCCCCACCCACACACGAACATCCACCCATCCACACAACCACCCCTACCTCCCTACCACACCCCTTCCCATATACCCCCTATCTTTCTCTGTTGCATCTAGTTAGGAAAGAAGGTTGTAGCGCCTACGCAATCTCTGAAAGCCGACCTCTGACCTTATTCTATCAATGAAAGGACGAGCAACATTAGGTATAGTACACACAACCCCTACAACTCAGCACTGAATGGCCGACCTCAAGGGGTGCAATTAGCTGGACAAGTGTGAACACAGAGAGCACAGTTCCTTTTGTTAACATCTTTAAGGAGTCGGAGATTCAGGGAAAGAATTTTGAAATTGGAGTTTTTGGGGTGGGGCTGGGGACAGGCGAGTCTGGAGTTGTTTTATTTGATCTAATTTATTTATTTCAATCATTTGGGTAAATAGTCTCCTTTATCTGGAATGGAACTGAATGTATATGTAGTTCTACTCAGCATTTTTTTTCTTTCTAATATTAAAAGAAAGGAGGGAGAGAGAGAGAGAGAGGGGGGGGCAGAGAGAGAGAGAGAGAGAGAGAGAGAGAGAGAGAGAGAGAGAGAGAGAGAGAGAGAGAGAGAGAGAGAGAGAGAGAGAGAGAGAGAGAGAGAGAGAGAGAGAGAGAGAGAGAGAGAGAGAGAGAGAGAGAGAGAGAGAGAGAGAGAGAGAGAGAGAGAGAGAGAGAGAGAGAGAGAGAGAGAGAGAGAGGGAGAGATGGGAATAAAGAGAAAGAGGGGCATGAGAGAGAGAGAGATGGCAATAAAGAGAAAGAGGGGCATGAGAGAGAGAGAGATGGCAATAAAGAAAAAAGAAAGGCGCATGAGAGAGAGAGAGAAAGCGAGAGAGAGATGAACAGGAAGATTCTTCCCTCTCCCTCCTTCCTCCTTCGTCTTTGCTTTTCCCTTCTCCTCTTTCGCCTCATGATAGTGTTGGTGACCCCGGCGTGGTGATCATCCTGAAATTGCTGCAGTGTGGCCAAGGGCAGCATCACGCCCTAGGCCATCGGGGGCAGCCTAGATAATTTCCTGATTTCTCTCTCTCTCTTTCTTTCTTCTGCTTCTCTCTCCGTCTCTTAGGCTTTGTTCTCTTACTCTTATTATCTTACTATCTCTCTCTTTCCCCACTCACTACTGTATATCCCTGCAGCAAATTCCTTACAAGACACTTCGCCTTTTCTCCCGCCTCCATTCCTTACGGCTTTTTCTTTCACTTCATCCTCCCTCTTCTTCCTTTGCCTCTCCTCTCCCTTTCTCTTCCTTCTTCTACTTTCCCCCTTTCTCTCAATATATCCTCCCAACCCCCTTCTCGTTCCTTCCACCTCCTCTTCTTCCTTTTCATTACAACCCCTTCTCCTCCTCCTACTTCTACTTCCCCCACCCCCGCCTTCTCCCGTCCTCTTCCTCTTTCCCTCCTCCCTCTCTTAATCTAGCTCTCTTCTTCATATGTTCATCTTCCCTCCCCTTCCCTTTCTCTCCTCCTCGCCCTATACCAACACCCTGTGACAGCCTAACATTGCTTAATCTCAACACCCTGTCGGCCGCCGGTCAGGAGAGGTCACGCAGGGTCACCGCTACGCCACGCCTCTTTCTCAGGGTTCTCTGGGCAATAGCACCTCCTGAGGGTGAGCTCTCGCTGGCCCTCCTCCCTGTCTCATGGCATTTGCGTTTTCGTCCACCTGTGTGAGTCGTTTTTCAAAGGCCGCTTATTTTTTTTTCATTTTATTCACTTTTTTAGTGGTGCTGGTTGGGGAACCGGGGGGAGGGGGGGGGGTTATTTAGTTGATTTGGTTAGTGTTGTTTTTTCGCCTTGTTGTTGGTGTTGGCTTTTGTTGATTTTTTGTTGTTTTGTTTGTTTGTTTATCTCTTTCTTTGAATGTATGCTTTTTATCATTATCGTTGTTTTGGTTGTTCTTATCAATATCATTAAAGTCATCATTGTTGCTGCTGTTATGGTTATTATCCTTATCATTATTGCTATCTTTATCATATCACTATCTATATTTTTATGGCAGTTGTTATTGTTATTTTGAACTTTATCTTTATCATTATCATAATCATTGATATTATGATTATTGTTATCAATGTCATCATTATCACTATTTTTATCATGAATAATAGTAGTACCATTATTATTATTAATCATTATTATTAGTACAATTACCATGATAATCATCATTATTGTTGCAGCTGTTCCTATCTCTTCAATTCACCTTATATTCATTTGTTTTTATTCATCTACTTCTTCTGATACTTTCGTTTTCTTTGTCTTCCGATCGTTCACTTTGTTTTCTTTAGTATCACTTATATTCTACTGTTTGCTGTCTTCTTTTTCTTCTCTTAATTTTTCTTCTCCTCCTTCTTATTTTCCTTTTTTCCTCCTCCCCTCTTCTTGTATTTTCATTATCGTTATTATTATCTTCACTATCACTATCATTATTACTATTATCATTATTATTATCACTATTATTATTATTGTTATTACTATCACCATTACGATTATTATCAGTCACTTTATTGTCATCATAGGTATCATTATCATTGTTGCTATTAGTATTATTACTTTTATCATTATCATTCTCTTCCCATTTAACCTCCTCTTTCTTCTCTTTTCTTCCCCTCCTCCTCCTCCTCCCTTTTCTTCCTTCTCCTCCTCTCTTTTGTTCCCCACCTCCTCCTCCCTTATCTTCCCTTCCTCTCTTTTCTTCCCCATCTCCTCCCTTTTCTTCATCTTAATCTTCTGTTCCCTTTGAGTTCCTTTCCCACCGTATCTTTCTTCTTAACGTTCCTTGCCGATCTCCTTTTCATCTGCCCTGTCATAAGCCTTAAGTAATGAATGCATAGATGTCAGATTAGCGGGTCATTTGCCGCTTATCTCTTCATATAAAGGTCGAAGTTCACGGAGGAAATGCATTATGTATTGTAGCATTTTATTGATGATTTTTTTTTTTATTTTATTTTGTTTTTATATATGACTGTTTGATTTATTTCGTCGTTTGATTTTTTTAACGGATTTATTTATTAATGTTGATGCATACCTGTTGTTTTTTTCACGTTTTTTAATCTTTTATAAAGAATTTCCTTGGATTTTTAATTATCACTACTATTCTTATCATTATCCTCCTTTCCGCTTTCGTTGTCATCATTATCATCATCATTATTACTATCCTTCTACTGATTACTTTCATTATCATCACTATCATCATCATATAATCATGATTGATATCATCCTAGTATCATTATGATCAAAATAACTGAATCATCATCACCATCACTCTCATCATCATGATCAAGATCATTATCATCATTTCATGCAACTCATGTCTAGCTATAACTCCTTAAAAAAAGTACATTATAATCGCATTATATCATAACAGTATTAAAGCTTCATTCATGCAGGTATAATTCATAAAGACAGTCATCATACATGAATTACTTTATACGTATCTAATTCTAAGCGCATATTTCTGCTGAATCATTTCACTATACATCGCTTGATTTTTTTTTTTTTTTTTTTTTTTTTTTTTTTGTACACTTCATATCTAAAAAGGGATATAACTGTTATTGCTTGAGTTTTCCACGGTATATATTTTGTGTTTGTGTTTTACTAACAAGAATAGTTGTAAGGGATACAGTATTTCACTCTATTTCAGAAATGTTTTTCATTTATCCAACTGAAAATGATTTTCGCTTTTCTCAAAACTTGTGGATTTTTTTTTTATCTCTCTCTTTTACATCTGTGTCTTTTTATACAACGTACGCGCGAGGATACACGGACATACATGCGCTTATATAAGTGTGTGTGTATATATACATACATATATATATATGTATATATATATTATATATATACATATATATGTATATATACATATATATGTATATATATGCATATATATATATGTATACATATATATATATATATATATATATATATATATATACACATACATACATATACATATACATACACACACACACACACACACACACACACACACACATATATATATATATATATATATATATATATATATATATATATATATATATATATATATATATATATATATATATATATATATATATATATACACACACACATATATATACAACACACACATGCACTTATATGCATTTATGTGTATGTGTATATGTGTATATAGGTATAGGTATATGTGTATATGTATATACACTTCTATCTATGTATATATATTATATATGTATATATATTATATATGTATATATATTATATATGTATATATATCATATATATGCACATATATAGCATACTTCTCTGTCTGTCTGTACTTCTGTCAATCTATATTTCTATATTTCCACATATATACATATTTCTCTATACCTATCACTGCACCCACTGAAAAAGGCCTTGGGCAGCAGGGAGTCACCCACCTGGAGGTCAAGACAAGAGGTCACTCGATGGCTATAGGGGCGTTATTCCCCTTGAAAATGCTCACAAACCCGTCTTACTGTGGGAGATGGTACGTACCGGCCGATGATGACTGCATGACTATCTAAGATACTTTGCCTTGGTCAGAAGTGGGGATCGGCGAGGGTGGTGGTCAGGTAGTCACGCCTATTGGTAGTTTGGTTAATCGGTGGTAAAGGTAGTTTGTGGTAATTGCTTTATTTTCGTGTGAAATTGTCTTATTTTCTCTACTTTTAGGTCGTTCAGGTTCATAAAAGTATCTTCATTGAGTTAGATCGTTGCCGTCTGTAAAATTAAGTGCTTCTTTAGATGGTTTGTGATCCTATGATTTTTTTTTTCTTCTTTTTTTTTCTTTTTTTTTAACCAGACGCGATTCGTGGTTGAATTAGTGATCCTATCAGTACCAGTCATTAGTGTCTTTTTCTGGATCCAGGAAGCTAACTCTGTGCTCTTCTGATTTGCCAAGAAAAAGAGTTACAATTCAGTGATATTGGACTCATATCAGTAACTGTACATTCAACTATATGCTCTATATTCAGCTATCTATCTATCTATATATGTATATATACACGTATTGTGTGTATAATCCCTGAAACTTTATCCATCTATAGCTGTACTTATGTATATGTATATCACACACACACACAAACACAAACACATCAAACTCTATGTATCAATATTTCTATCTATTTATCTATATATATGTATGTATGTATAAATATATGCATACTATTAGTTTTCTTTGTACTGTGCTCTTACATACAGTAAGTGTAGCATGTGGTCAATGATTTTATCAAATTGGATATACTGTAGATCGAACCCAGCTTACTTCTAGAATTTACTCCAAGTGACAGGTGAAATAACCACTGAGAAGTAATTGAGAACTTAGGCAAGGGCCAAGAAGGAAGAAAGCTCTTTAACAGCTCACCCTGGCAAATGTTGATGAGAGCAGAGCTTACAAGAGAAAAAGGATGACCAGTCGCTTTTTCGGCCATCTGAAGAGGATTTCCTAAATCTGCGAATGAAGTCACGGACTCTGTGGTGAGAGCTTTATTGTTTGAGTAGGAGTCTGGGTAAACATGGGGAGCTTGAAACATTCTTAAGACTGAACTTCTCTAGAAGTAAGGCTTTTGGAAGCTTTATCTATCATCGCTATAACAACACTTCGTCCTCGCAGAGATTCCATTGCAAGACTGATAAGAGGTTTGTTTCCTGCCTGATAAGGGACTGGCAGCTTGTGCCTCCTTGGAAGTGTGACTCGTTTCCTACACACTGGTCATGCTTGCAAGATATTCCTACTAGAGGTACAAGTGGGGAAAAAGACGCTGGACAATCCTAGAATTCAAAACGGTGACAAATTGAATAGGTTACCCGAGAAATATAAGGATTGGGAAGTTTAATCGCTTGGACTCCCTATCTCCGAACCGGATAGGGAGTACAAATGGTATCATAGTATATATACATCCTACCGGCAAAGACATATTCAAAAATTCATCCGCATGTCCTGTAAATATCCTTATCGTAAACACAAGCGTCTTCATGAGGATGTTAAAAGAGCCACCTCATATGATATGCAGACTCATAACTATCACTAAAATACATCCCGAGACAAGAACAGATACCAACGAAAACAAAAACGGACACCAAAAAGAAAATCAAACGAACCGAAAATAAATCGACGACGAAGAATGAACAATATGATTATCCCGCCTATGTGCGCCCACAGCATACAAGAACAAGGGGCATAAGGGGAAAGGCAGGGGGAGGAATATACAGGAGGTTTAAATATAGAATGCCTCTATATCAGTCACATCCTGACCTTATATTCTGTCACTCACAAACATCAGAGGAGGTGCTTCTTTTGCTTCGAAAAAGAATGAGGATTTCTTTTTTCTATCTCGTTCTTCTCTGTCTAATGGTAGGTTATGTAGTTTTATGTTAAGTTTTTTGTATTCCATTGTAGAATTATTGTTTTTTTTTATATACTTTATGTTTTTTTTTATTTTATTGAATACTTTTACTGCATGGGAAGTATTGTTGTTGCAGAATAGAGTCTTTGAGACTTGCTACTTGTTTTGAAAAACTCTCTCTCTCTCACACACACACACACACACACACATATAAACACACACATACATACATACATACATACATATATATATATATATATATATATATATATATATATATATATATATATATACATATATATATATATATATATATATATATATATATATATATCAGATATAGATAGATAAATATAGATATGTGTGTCTACACACACACACACACACACACACACACACACACACACACATATATATATATATATATATATATATATATATATATATATATATACATATATATATATATATGTAAATATCTATCTATCAATCTATCTAAATATCTATATATATATATAGATATATGTATGTGTGTATATATGTATACATATGTATATGTATATATATATATATATATATATAGATTTATTTATATATACACATATACATGTATATACATATACATATATAGATACATATATATATATATATATATATATATATATATATATATATATATATATATATATATACATATATATACATATTTATATACTGTATACACGTGTGTTTGATCCTGCAATCTATATTCAGCAAATATATACTCACTTTCTTATTTTCTTTACCAGAGAGGTTAGCAAGTTTATAGTCAACATTCACATTAAAAATATTATGACTCTCAGGTTTGCAGTTCAATATCGCCATAAATATCACATAAGAAATAATAGCTTGAAAACCGACTCTTGGAGTACAACTTCCAAAAAGAAAAAGGAAAAAAAAAGAAAAAAAAAAAAAAAAAAGCGAGTCACTGAAGGAATTCTCTTTTCACTGGATTTTTATCTTTTTTTTTTCTTCTTCCTCTCTTAGCGCTCTTCTTCACTAATTTTTCTTTATTTTTGTTCATTTTTATGTATATTTTATTTCTTCTTGTTTTTGTCATTCTTCATTTTTCTTCTTACTCTTCTTTTATCTTCTTATTTGCTTCTTCTTCTTTTCCTTCTGCTGCTGCTTCTATTTCATCTCCTCTTCCTCTTTTAATTCAACACCATCATCATCTTATTTCTTCTTCCTTTTCTACTACTCCTCTACTACTTCCTCACCCTTTCCATCTCCTTCCTCTTCTCCCATCTCCCATTTCCTTCTCCCTTTCTTTCTGTTATTTCCGCTTTTCACTTCACACACACACACACACACACGCACACACACACACACATACACACACACATCCACACACACACAAAAACACCCCCCCATCCACCCAACCTCCCACATCCCCCACATCCCTCCCACCCATCCACCCCCCCACATCCCTCCCACCCATCCAACCCCCCATCCCACCCTCCACCCATCCACATCCCCCACCCACCCACCCATTCCCGCTTACCTCACTCCCCAAATTTCCCCTTACACGTCATCAGGCTCTTTCCCTCTAATTAAAGGCTTCGAAGGATGATATCAAAACTCCACTCGTGATCAGTAAACAATCTATCAAAAGCGATAAAATGTGATGAAGTATAGACACACCTTTTTATCCCCTTCTTTGTTTAGGTCTATTCGTTAGGCTGTCTGTGTGTCTTTATTAAGGGTGAGATGTTTGTGGAGGTGGGTGGTGATGATGGTGATGATGAGGAGGAGGAGGTGGAGGAGGAGAGAGATGGTGAGGCAGGAGGAAGAGGAAGATGGCGAGGAGGATGGTGAAGGAGGAGGAAAATGGTGAGGGGTAGGAAGATAGTGAGGAGGATAGTGAGGGAGTAGAAAGATGGTGAGGGAGGAGGAAGAGAAAGATGGTGAGGAGGATGGTGAAGGAGGAGGAAAATGGTGAGGGGTAGGAAGATAGTGAGGAGGATAGTGAGGGAGTAGAAAGATGGTGAGGGAAGAGGAAGAGGAAGATGGCGAGGAGGATGGTGAAGGAGGAGGAAAATGGTGAGGGGTAGGAAGATAGTGAGGAGGATAGTGAGGGAGTAGAAAGATGGTGAGGGAGGAGGAAGAGGAAGATTTCGAGGATGATGATGAGGGTAAGGGGGGTAGTGACGGAGGAGGCAGATGGTGAGGGAGGAGGAAGATGGTGACGAGGGTAGTGAGGGAGGAGGAAGGTGATAAGGAGGATAGTGACGGAGTAAAAAGATGGTGATGATGATGATGAGGATGATGAGGACCTTCCCCCTCAATCTCACTCTCTCTCTCTCTCTCTCTCTCTCTCTCTCTCTCTCTCTCTCTCTCTCTCTCTCTCTCTCTCCCTCCCTCTCTCCCTTCACCCTCCTCCCCCTCTCTCTCTATCTCTCTCTCTCACCTTCCCCCCCAATCTCCTTCTCTCCCTCTCCGCCACGAGGCATTGGGAGCAGCTCAAAGCAAGATTGAAATGATAGCCGTCGACCCGGATGGTTTTATACGTCCCGATCTATAATTACTGTGGCTTGATATCAACATCAGCTCGGCTATACAAGGTATTGTTGGGGGAGGGAGGGAGGGAGGGAGAGAGGGAGGGAGGGAAGGAGGGAGGGAGGGAAGGAGGGGAGGAGGGAGGTATGATGCTGTGGCGTCAGAGGGAAGGGGGGGAGGGGGAGGACGGGGATATTGGGGTGCTGGGAGGATGCAGCGAGAGGGAGAGAATGGGAGGGAGTATAGAGGGGCTGGAAGGGGGGGGGGGGGGGCTGGGAGGAGAGGATGCAGCGAGAGGGAGAGAATGGGAGGGAATAGAGAGGGGCTTGAAAGGGAGGGGGGGGGGGGTATGGAGAGGGAGGGAGGGGGGAAAGGTGATCAGGAGTCTGAAAGAAGCAAATACATAATTTACGTAAAAGGAGTTTGTATAGCGTTTTGTGAATGTGTGGTTTATAGGTCTATATAGTGTAATGTTTGCATGGACACATATGGACACATTGATTAATATGTTACCTGACAGGTATATTTACACATGAATAGGAACGTAAATTGATTGATAGATAGACACACATAAACATATAATTTCTCAAAAAAACGTTGATATATAAATGAATAATAAACAAACCCTTACTATATATGTGTATGTGTTTATATAATCAAGAACCTGAATATGTACACGCAATCGGGAAACAAACATACAAACACACAAACACACAAACACACACACACACGTGCAAAAAAAAACGCACCCATGTAATTCCTTGTAGACCCTCATACCCCCCCCCCCCCAAAAAAAAAAAAAAAAAAAAAAAAAAAAAAAAAAAAAAAAAAACATACACACACACATAGAACAAAAGAAAAAGGAAAAAGAAAATCGTAATAATCATTCCAATGTCGACGTCATGCAGCGGAAGGAGAAGG
Source organism: Penaeus japonicus (assembly GCA_017312705.2). Taxonomy (NCBI): domain Eukaryota; kingdom Metazoa; phylum Arthropoda; class Malacostraca; order Decapoda; family Penaeidae; genus Penaeus; species Penaeus japonicus. The sequence continues at coordinate 27,244 of BOPN01000969.1, forward strand.
TATGGGCATGGCAAGCAGCGCCCCCTGTGATGATGCATTTCTGAACTGCAATCCGTGAGCCTTTCGTTTAATCGGAGAAATTACACGGTTGGGGAAGAGGGTTGGGGGGGAGGGGGGATGGTGGTGGAGGGAGGGGAGGAGAGGGAGGAAGGGGGAATAGGAAGGAGGGGTTGAGGGATGGTGGTGGAGGGAGGGTTGGGGGGGAGGGGGGATGGTGGTGGAGGGAGGGGAGGAGAGGGAGGAAGGAGGGGTAGGGG
>BOPN01000969.1:40000-45000 GCA_017312705.2 Penaeus japonicus
TTGAACAATTGTCAGAAACTGGAGCTTCTTACTCTATTGTAAAAATGGAGTAAACTACGTTATATAAAAAATAAAAAAAATCCTGTACAGGACCCTGGCTTAGAGGAACGTTTCATGTTGCATAGTTATTATAATTCTAGGATATTTTGTAAGAGTCAGTCCTTGCAAAAACTTGACCTCCCAACCTGAGAACGAAAAGACACGTTGTTTATAAAAGAGTTTTCTTCAAGTAAGTGGAGTGACTGCACTTCGAAAGACAATGCCAAGAAGACCCTTTTAAAATCTGGAACATTATTTCATTTTAACATTTTCCTCGTCTGTATTATTTATGGGAATTTACTATGTATATGAATTCAGTTTACGGTTAAAAACAATAATTATAGTAGTTTCTTTCAAATAAATTGATCTTAAATCGTCCGAAATATTTACGTTTCGAAATGTAAATGAAACTTAGGTCGATAGATATCTTAACTTATAAAAAACTAAAAAAACTATAAAAAAAAAAGAAAATAATAATAATAAGTAAAGTAAAGTAAAATTCATCATTCGTCTTTATCTACGAGAACCTTCATGATTATTTACAATGAAAGCTTCTAAAAAAAAATAAATTTACATTACCCATTTGAGAATGGCCTACTTCTGGCGATTTTTTTTTTTTTTTTTTTTTTTTTTTTTTTAGCTGTACGATATAAATATTATCTCAAACAATATCTCACCCCTTTTATACATCCTCCTTAGAAACGTGGCAGAGTCAATAGATCGGGGAATTAACAGCTGCTGCACAAATCACAGATAATATGTATGTGGCATGATTGTACCACGCCTGAGAATTAATTTCTTTAGTGTAAAAAGCCGTCGCAGGATGAGTAACTCGTTGTGGGAGACGTAATTCCGTTGGAATTGTAGACATCACCGTCAGATAGATATGCAAAAGAATTGGATAGCTTTTAGATGAGGAGAATGTTCCGTGATCTTCTAAAGTGGGCGAGGGTCTTAGTATTGGACGTTTTGATGGGATATTTGATATTAAGATTTAATGCTATTTTAAAGGCTCTTGCAGTGTGTCGCATTATCATTATTACACTTGCGGGGGCATGGGATTTGCGAAATTGAAAAGGCATATGTATGTGTGTACGTACAGCATAAATGGACACAAACATAAACACACATACGCGTATACATACATACAGATATATATATATATATATATATATATATATATATATATATATATATATATATATATATATATATATATATATATATATATATATATATATATATTTATATATACATATATAAATATATATATATACAAATAGATAGATAGATAGATAGATAGATAGATAGATAGATATAGATATACATGTGTGTATATGTGTGTGTGTGTGTAAATGCATATACATATATCTATACACAGATAGACATAATATATAGATACATTGGTACACAATCATGTAAATAGATCACTATATAAATAGACAGACAGATAGATCGATATATAGATAGACAGAATATGAAACAGGGAGAAAAGGGGTCATTAGGTACATCAATAGGAGAGACAGAACAAGATACACAGACGAATAGATAAAGAAAGAGAGATAACGAAAAAAATGAATGATAATGGTACACAGACGGATAGATAGAGAAAGAGAGAGAATGAAGAAAATGAATGATAATGTTACACAGACGGATAGATAGAGAAAGAGAGAGAAAGAAGAAAATGAATGATATTGTAACGAGAAAGATTAAGGGAGACAAAATTGCGTAACACGATATATAAGATAAACCCAAGGCCATCACCCCACTCCCCCACTCCCCACCCCAATCCTACAGACTCCTTTCACCCTTCCCTACCCCCACCCCCTGCCCTACACCCACTCAGTCCCTACATCAATACCCCCTCCCCCCACCCCTTGCCCTACACCCACTCATCCCCTACATCAATACCCCCTCCCCCACCCCTGCCCTACACCCACTCAGTCCCTACATCAATACCCCCTCCCCCCACCCCTGCCCTACACCCACTCATCCCCTACATCAATACCCCCTCCCCCCACCCCTTGCCCTACACCCACTCATCCCCTACATCAATACCCCCTCCCCCACCCCTGCCCTACACCCACTCAGTCCCTACATCAATACCCCCTCCCCCCACCCCTTGCCCTACACCCACTCATCCCCTACATCAATACCCCCTCCCCCACCCCTGCCCTACACCCACTCATCCCCTACATCAATACCCCCTCCCCCCACCCCTTGCCCTACACCCACTCATCCCCTACATCAATACCCCCTCCCCCACCCCTGCCCTACACCCACTCATCCCCTACATCAATACCCCCTCCCCACCCCCTGCCCTACACCCACTCATCCCCTACATCAATACCCCCTCCCCCACCCCTGCCCTACACCCACTCAGTCCCTACATCAATACCCCTCCCCCACCCCTTGCCCTACACCCACTCATCCCCTACATCAATACCCCCTCCCCCACCCCTGCCCTACACCCACTCATCCCCTACATCAATACCCCCCCCCCCACCCCTGCCCTACACCCACTCATCCCCTACATCAATACCCCCTCCCCCACCCCTGCCCTACACCCACTCAGTCCCTACATCAATACCCCCTCCCCCCACCCCTGCCCTACACCCACTCATCCCCTACATCAATACCCCCTCCCCCACCCCTGCCCTACACCCACTCATCCCTCACATCAATACTCTCCCCTCCCCACCCCTGCCCTACACCCACTCATCCCCTACATCAATACCCCCCCCCCCACCCCTGCCCTACACCCACTCATCCCCTACATCAATACCCCCTCCCCCACCTCCCCTGCCCCACACCCACTACATCCCCTACATCAATACCCCCTCCCCCCACCCCTTGCCCTACACCCACTCATCCCCTACATCAATACCCCCTCCCCCACCCCTGCCCTACACCCACTCATCCCCGCATCACTACTCCCCTCCCCCCCCACCCCTGCCCTACACCCACTCATCCCCTACATCAATACCCCCTCCCCCACCCCTGCCCTACACCCACTCATCCCCTACATCAATACCCCCTCCCCCACCCCTGCCCCACACCCACTATCCCCTACATCAATACCCTCCCCCCACCCCTGCCCCCAGCACCCACCATCCCCTACATCAATACCCTCCCCCACCCCTGCCCTACACCCACTCATCCCCTACATCAATACCCCTTTCCCCACCCCTGCCCTACACCCACTCATCCCCTACATCAATACCCCCCCCCCCACCCCCTGCCCCACACCCACTCATCCCCTACATCAATACCCCTCCCCACCCCTGCCCTACACCCACTCATCCCCTACATCAATACCCCCTCCCCCCACCCCTTGCCCTACACCCACTCATCCCCTACATCAATACCCCCTCCCCCACCCCTGCCCTACACCCACTCATCCCCTACATCAATACCCCCTCCCCCCACCCCTGCCCTACACCCACTCATCCCCTACATCAATACCCCCTCCCCCCACCCCTGCCCTACACCCACTCATCCCCTACATCAATACCCCCTCCCCCCACCCCTTGCCCTACACCCACTCATCCCCTACATCAATACCCCCTCCCCCACCCCTGCCCTACACCCACTCATCCCCTACATCAATACCCCCCCCCCCACCCCTGAACCCCTAACCCTCGTACTTATCCAACCTTTACCTGCCCCCACCTCCCCCAACACCCACTTCCATACCTGTACCCCTACCTCCTTCCATACTCTACCTTCTACTTATTTCCATACCCCATCTCTACCCCCTCACCCCATCCCGACCCATACCTTACCTCTACCCACCTCCCAACTGTACCCCACCTTCCCCCACCCACGCTTACTCATTCCCCACCTCCACCTTCACCTACCCTTGCCCATACCTCCCACTCCTACCCATACCCCCCACCCATACCCCCCTTCACCCACCATTGCCCATACCCCCCACAATCCACCCACCCCTACCCATACCCCCCACAACCCACCCACCCCCAGACCTACCCATATCCCCCACAACTCACCTACCCCTACCCCTACCCCACACAACCCACCCACCCCTACCCATACCCCCCACAACCCACCCACCCCTACCCATACCCCCCCCCCGATCCACCCACCCCTAGACCTACCCATATCCCCCACAACCCACCTACCCCTACCCCTACCCCACACAACCCACCCACCCCTACCCATACCCATACCCCCCACAACCCACCTACCCCTGCCAACCCATACCCCCCACCCCCACCCCTACCCATACCCCCCACAACCCCCCCCCATCCCTACCCATACCCCCTACGACCCAGCGCCACCGAGGCTAATTTGAGCCGTGTTGAGACTCGAACAAGACCACATACAGCTTTTCAGACGAGTTACGCCCTTGTGTCTCGCCCCTTTATTTTCCTTCTTTTTTCTCTTTAAAACTTTTTTTTTTTGAGGGGGGATCTTTCTTTTTTCTTTTCTTCTTCTCTCTCTCGTACCTTATGCCCTTTTTCCTCTTCTCTTCTTCCTTTTTCCTTCTCCTTGGGAATCGTGATGGTCCTGCAGCAATGGTAATAAGCTCGACATGCTACCCGATGTTTGTGATCTCCGTCTGTCTCTCTCTCTCTCTCTCTCTCTCTCTCTCTCTCTCTCTCTCTCTCTCTCTCTCTCTCTCTCTCTCTCTCTCCCTCCCTCCCTCCCTCCCCTCCTTCTCTCTCTGTCTCTCTGTCTGTCTGTCTCTCTCTCTCTCTCTCTCTCTATCTCTCTCTTACTCACACACAACCCCTCCTCCTCATCTCTCTCTCTCTCCCTCTCTCTTTCTCACTCAATCACTCACTCACCCCCCCCCCCTTTTGTTACCTCTCCCTCTTATTCTCCTATCACTTAGCCCTCAGCACCTTCTTCATGTGGGGGATGTCATTGGGGAGGGGATGTGGGGATGTTAGTGGGGGGAGGGGGTGTGGGGGGATGTCAACTGGGGGAGGGGGTGT
>BOPN01000969.1:60000-62500 GCA_017312705.2 Penaeus japonicus
TTAAAGTATTAATTCGACTAATGATTATGTTATTATTTTTTCACTTATTCACTGGTGTTATTATTTGAATATTCATATCAATTATTATGATGATATCTGTTGTTGTTTTCTGATTCATGTAACCTTTCACTCATAAATTTATATATTCCCTTGTTAATTTATTATTCATCTAACTAATCCTCATCCAATTATTGATCTATTCATCTCTCACTTACGCAAAAATATAGCAAAATCAGTTTCAACATCATTCTTTTACACACGCTCTCTTACAATGAAGTGCAATATTCGGATGGCTTCTATAGGGAGTAGGGGTGTCCTCAACTCCCCCCCTCCCCCTCCATCCCCCACCCTATTAAAAATCAGGCTTCAGGCTTTACGTTATAACAGGTAACTTACGTAAACCTTTTCATCTCTATATCTTTAATTAGTTTTGAATGTTTGCAGAAAACTTGGGGATCTAGAGTGGGTTGATAAAATTATATTATTACTATCATCATTATTATTATTAGTAGTAGTAGTAGTAGTAGTAACAGTAGTTGGAGTAACAGTAATAGTAGTAGTAGTAGTAGTAATATCATTACTATCATTATTATCATCATCATTCTTACCATCATATACAAGCATTATCATTCCATCATCATTACCATTATTCAAATCTCTGTATCTCTCTTCAGGTATCTATCTTTTTTCCCCCTTTCTTTCAGACGCAAAAATCCAAGACCGAAAGCGAGTGACCAGAAAGCGTTTCCGGACACAGATTAAAGGAAGAACTTAGAATAGGAACTCCCACGCTTTTCCTACCGTGAGAAAACAGGAGAACAGGCGATACAAATGCGGCTGCAGAATTGGCCATTTGAGGTATGCCTGTGAGGACGTAACTATCAGAATTTCATCAAAAGGATGTATAAAACGAAATAGGAAAGAGAGAGAGGTGGGGAGGGGGGTGGGGAGAGAGGTGGTAGGGAGGTTGGGAGGGAAGGTGGGAGGGTGGAGGGAGGGTGGGAGAGAGGGTGGGAGGAAGCGAGGGAGGGTGGGAGGAAAGGGGGGAGGGTGGGAGGAAGCGAGGGTGGGTGGGAGGAAGGGAGGGTGAAAGAGAGAGAGAGAGAGAGAGAGAGAGAGAGAGCTCTCTCTCTCTCTCTCTCTCTCTCTCTCTCTCTCTCTCTCTCTCTCTCTCTCTCTCTCTCTCTCTCTCTCTCTCTCTTCTTCTTCTTCTTCTTCTTCTCCTTTTCTCATTCTCTCTCTCTCTCTATCTATCTATCTGTTTAATTTTTTCTCTCTCTATCTCTCCCTTTCTCTCATTCTATCTCTCTCATTCAGTATCTTTCATTCCCCCCGCCCCCCCTCTCTCTCTGTCTATCTATATATCTATCTATCTATCTATCTATCTATCTATCTATCTATCTATCTATCTATCTATCTATATATATATATATATATATATATATATATACATACATATATATGTGTGTGTGTGTGTGTGTATGTATGAGTGTGTTTATGTGTGTGTGTGTGTGTGAGTGTGTTTATGTGTGTGTGTGTGTGTGAGTGTGTTTATGTGTGTGTGTGTGTGTGTGTGTGTGTGTGCATGTTCGCAAGCATGTAGAAAAAAACACACACATAAAGAGTGCTTCATTAAAATTGAAAATCAACCGGCAGAACGCGATCAAAATTTATTATGTGGTCTTCAAGCCTTTCATAATCTGAATTACATTTACCATAATGTTGCAATTTTCTATCACGTATTGATAATGAGGAAGTGAAAGTTATGGACAACCGTGTTCCTGTATATATTTTCATTTCAAATATTCTATATTCGTTTCGTTTTTTATTTTCCTTATTCATTTAATTTCTCTTTTTCTTTTTTTATGTACTTTTTCTCTCATTCTTATTCCATTTTTTCATTAGTTTTCTTTATCATATATTTTTCCTATAGATTTTTTTTTAATCTTGTTTCCTTTCATTTCCGTATTTATTTATTTTTTTCATAATTTCATTATCATTCATCTTCGTATATTGAATATCCCCCTTTCATTTTATTCATCCTTTCATTCTCATTCATCTTCTTTCGTCTCATCTTCTCCATTTATTCTCATTCACTTCCTACTCCCAAATCTTTCATTCTCTTCAACTTTCCTATTCCAATCTTTCAATCTTATTCATTTTCATCATCTTCCCCTTCCATTCTTTTCTTTTTTTCTTCTTTTTTTTTTACATTCAATGTCACTCTATCCAAACGAAAAATAAATCAAATACACCCATCTTCAATTCCTATTATCAATCTATTATAAATCTTTCCCTTTGTTCTTTTGTGCGCAAGAACATCCTCTAAGACGTCGGATCTTGCAGCAACTCCTTAGCGTTATGAATACGTTATAATCCGTTATGGATAATGGGTTTAATGGTTGTATCATGGTTGAAGTGCACTTTCGAAAGCGGGTTCTCTTATATGGAAGAGGGAAGGGGTTGGGGGGTAGGGGGAATGGGGGGTAGGGGGAATGGG
>BOPN01000969.1:65000-67500 GCA_017312705.2 Penaeus japonicus
TTTTCATTATTATAAGTAGTAAGTGTCCACAAGTTTATAATTTAAATGTGGGTGATTGAAATTTACACAAGAATCTTATTTTCTTCTCTACATACATAACAAATCAAGATTAATTCATATTTCGAATGAATGTTGATAAGCGGATAAAAAAAATATATGATTAATATCAACATTTCATTTTTGTTATATTTTTTTATTATTATTATCATCACTTCCATTATGTACTTCTATTAACGTCTTCACTGGTATATCACTAAAATTTCTTATTGATAATATTGATTCTATCATCACTATTAATGCTGTTATTACTATTATTATCATCATAACCAATCACTCATTATCAAGGTTATCATCACTATAATAATTTTCAGTCTCAACAATAAACATCACAACAATGAAAATAAAGATGGTGATAATAACAACACACAACAGCATCACCACCACTACCACTAACACCACCAACACAACTACTACCACCACCACCATCACCAACACCACCAACACTGTTACTAACACCAACACCACTACCAACACCACCACTCCCAACACTACCAACACCACTACTACCACCATCCCCACCAACACCACCACCAACAACACCAAAAACACTACCATCTGCAAGACCACCACCCTCACAACCACTACCACCAACACCACCACCAAGAACATCCCCACCACTATTACCAACACCAACACCACCACCAACACCAACACCAAAACCAACACCACCAAAACCACCACCAACACCAAGAACAACAACAACAAACAAACAAATAACACAGCCCAATACCCGCACTAAGAACCGAATTTCTTCCTTCAATCGCTCTTCTCAAGAACCGAAGTGATGCAACGAGATTATGCAAATCAATTTCGGTTCGCATAACGATTGCAATGATCACATCCGATCTCCGGTTAAGCCATCGTCGGATAAACAGAGATCGGAAATCCATTGGCATCCGGATATCGGGATGCTGAGGACGGATATGTCGGGGATGGGGATGAGGAGGAGGATGAGGAGGAGGAGGAGGAGGAGGTTGAGGGGGAGGTTGAGGAGGAGGAGGAGGAGGAGGAGGAGGAGGTTGAGGGGGAGGAAGAGGAGGAGGAGGGGGAGGAGGAGAAGGAGGAGGAAGAGGAGGAGGAAGAGGAGGAGGAGGAGGAGGAGGGGATCATCATAATGATCATGATGGAAGGAAAAATGTGGATTTCTTTTCTTTTTTTCTTTTTTCTTAGTCTTTTTTTTTATTTTTTTTCTTATATTTTTTATTTTTCTCTTTTTTCACTTTTTGTCTTTGTCTATGTTCTATTTTTTCTTTTATTTTTTTCTATTATCATTTTTCTTTTCTTTTTCTTTTTTCTTTCTTTTTTTCTGTTTTCGTTTTTCTTCTTTTCCTTTTAATTCTTTCATCATTCTGCTTCTTCTTCTTCGTTTTCTTCTTCTCAATTTTTTTTCTATTACTTTTAGTTCTTCTTTTCTTCTTCTGCTTCTACTTTTTCTCTTTTACTTCTTCCTTTTTATTTTATTTTTTTCTATTTTGCTTCGTTTTTCTCTTTCGCTTCTACTTCCTATTTCTCGTTTCTTTCTTCTTTTCTTCTTCTAATTCAACTTCTTCGTCTTTCTCTCTTCTTATTTATGTCTTATTTTCTTCTCCTTCGCCTTTATCGTCTCATTTTCCTTCCTCATCATTATCACCACTGCTTCATCCCCACCCTTCTCTTTATCATCACAATCACTATCCTCCTCCTCATCACCATCATCGTAATCCCCATCATCCTCATCATCATATCATCATCATAATAACCATCATGACACAATCATCACCCCCACCTTCCTCATCACCATCACATCACAATCACCATCCACCTTCTAATCACCACCACATCACAATCAACTTCCTCATCACCATCATCACAATCACCCCCATGACACAATCAGCCTCCAGCATCACCTCCGATATTCAATTCAAATCATTCCCTGCTTGGAAGATGCCTCCTCATCTCCCGAACACGTGAGCGAGAAGACGTGTCTTTGGGCGAAAGGTGAGGTGAGGGAGGGTGGGTGAGGGAGAGGGAGGGTGAGGGAAGGTGGGGGAGGGTGGGTGAGGGAAGGAGAGGGAGAGGGAGGGAGGGAGGGGAGGGTGGGTAAGGGTGGGTGAGGGAGGGTGAGGGAGGGTGAGGGTGGGTGGGGGAGGGAGGGTGAGGGAGGGTGAGGGCGGGTGGGGGAGGATGGGGAAGGTGGGTGGGGGAGGGGGAGTGAGGATGGGGAAGGTGGGTGGGAAGGGTGGATGGGGGAGGGAGGGTGAGGGTAGGTGAGGGTGGGAAAAGTGGGTGGGGGAGGGAGGGAGGGTGAGGGATGGGTTAGGGGGTGAGAGTGGGTGAGGGAGGAGTTAGGGGGTGACGGTTTGGGTGAGTGGACGGGGGATGGTGTGGATAGGGGAGTAGGTAAGGGAGAGGGAAGGAGAGAGGGAGGGAAAGGGAGGGAGGAAGGAAAGAAGTGAGGAAG
>BOPN01000969.1:80000-85000 GCA_017312705.2 Penaeus japonicus
CTCTCTCTCTCTCTCTCTTTCTCTCTCTCCTCTCTCTCTCGTTCTCTCCTCTCTTCCTCTCCCTTCCATCCCCCACCCCTCTTTCTTCTCTTCATCCCCTCTCTCGCTATACTCCGTTTTCTCTTGTACAAATATTAGACGAGTTTCCCCTTCCAAGAACCAGAGAATTTCTCGACATGGATTCCTATTGGGAAGTTTCTTTCAGCGAAAATGAGAAGAAAGGGGAAAAAGGAAAGAATATGAGGGAAGGGAGTGGAGGAAAGAAGGAGGGAAATAGAGAGATGGAGAGTGGCGGAGAGGAGGAGGAGAGGAGAATGAAGAGAGAGGTAAGAAAAAGGTTGGGGAATAGCGAGAGGCAAAGAATATTACAGATGCAGAACTGTGAAGTTGATATAAGGAGGGAGAAGAGGAAAATGAATAATAATGATAATAATAATATTGATAATAAGAATCATAATCATAATAAAAGTGGTGGTAATAATAATAACAACAAATTATAATAATAATGATAATGATCATTATAATGATAAGATAAAAATGATGATAGTGATAATAATCATAATGATAATACTGACAGTAATAATGAAAATAATGATGATGATAATTTCTAGAATAGTAATTATGATCATAACAATAACAATGATAATAATGATGATAATAATAATAATAATAGTAATAATGATAATAATAATAATGATAATACCAACAAAAATAATGGCAAGAATCACAGACAGCAACACCACCATCAAAGAAAAAGAAGAAGAAGAAGAAGAAAAAACAAGTTCACGGGAAAAGAGGAGGAAGAGAGAGATCTGTAACACCTTAATTTTTTTAACGGAAGAAACAGGTGGGATGCCACAGTCTGCCTGTCACTCTTTTTCTTCTTTTAGGGGAAGGAGGAAGGGGGGGAGGGGGGGAGGGGAGGGGGAGGGGGTGGAAGGGAGGAGGAGGGGGAGGGGAGGGGGTGGAAGGGAGGGATGGAAGAGGAGACGAGAAGGAGAGGAATAGGAAGATGAGGAGAGAGATAAAAGAGAGGAGTGATGAGGAAATGGAGAAAGAGGTAAAATAGGAAGGGGAAGTGAGAGAGAGAGAGAGAGAGATAAAGAGAAAGAGAGATAAAGAGCGAGAGAGAGATAAAGAGAAATAGAGAGATAAAGAGAGAGAGAAATATGGATAGGTACACGAAGGTGGAAAAGGGGAGAGGGAAGTGAGACAAAAAAAAAAAAAAAAAAAAAAAAGGGGGGGGGGGGGGGGGAGTTTGAGTTCTTTTTGCGGTAATTTACACCTCGGTCGGGGTGAAGGGTCATTGCAGAGAATACGAACTGACGGAGTTTGTTTTGTTAGGCGTGTTGCAGAGGGGGTGGAAGGGGGAGGGGGTGGAAGGGGTAGGGGGTGGAAGGGGTAGAGGGTGGAAGGGGGAGGGGAGTAGGCTGGGGAAGGGAAGAGATGGAGGAGGGGAGGGGTTGGGGGAGAGGAGAGGTGAGGATGGGGAGAGGTGGGGAAGTGGCGAGAGGAAAAGAGTGGGGGAGGGGAGGGGTGGAAAAGGGGAAAGAACTAGGGAGGAGGGGAGGTTGGGGGGGAAGGGTGAGGAGGGGAAGATATCAGAGTGAGGGGAGAAGTGGACTAGACTTTAAGATACGGGGGAAGAGGTTGGGGAAAATGAGGGAAATGAGGGGGTTGAGAGTGGATACTATGAGGGGGGGGGGGGGGGGGGCAGGGGGGATTATGCTTCGACAGGATCATTCTTCTCTGTTGTTCCGTTGCGCTTTTTGAATTTAATGGTTGTCTTTTTCCTTGATTTTTATTCCGACTTGTTTTATTGCGCTTCCTTTTATATTCATTCATCTATTTTTCTCTTTTTCTTTTTCTTGTCTGACTTTCTATATCTGTATGTATTGTGCCCTTTTTGCTGTCTATTTCTCTCTGTTTGTCTTTATTCTCTCTCTGCTTGTATCTTGTCCTCCTCTCTCCCCCCCCCCCTCTCTCTCTCTGTCTCTCTCTCTCTCTCTCTCTCTCTCTCTCTCTCTCTCTCTCTCTCTCTCTCTCTCTCTCTCTCTCTCTCTCTCTCTCTCTCTCTCTCTCTCTCTCCTGTCTCTCTCACTCTCTCTCCCCCCCCCCTCTCTCTCCCTCTCTCCCGCTTCCCCTCGCTCTTTTTTCATCCATTCGTCTACAAATAATAAAAAAACAAACTAAAGTAGACCTCACGACCAGGTACTATAAAAGCGAGTTTACCATCTGACACGTCTGTTGTCAAGGGAGGAAGCCATTTCGTATTTTTATTCGTTATATCTTAATTTTTGTTTTGCTGTTGTTTTTTCTTTTCTTTTTCTTTTTTCTTCTTCTAATCGTTGTCATTTTATATTCTGTTTGTTTCTTTAATGACAATTATTATTATCATCATCATCTTTAATATCTATATCAGCAATAGTTACTACAAACATTATCAATACCAGATATTATCATCATTATTGTCATGCTTGGGATTGTCATAATTATTGCAATAAGTAGATAAAATATATAATATAGACACATATATATCCATCTCTGGAGTAGGTTTTATCAATATTATCATAAACAATCCAATAAAATATCTAAGCCAGTGACAAATGAGACCATGACATTTTCCTGACAATACTTTGAGAAGATTCGCTAGTCATTATTCTTTGAGTGAGTTATGAATGAAATTATAGCAGAGATCAGGACACGCTGGTTTAAGGTCACACAGAGACGAGGTCAATGTTTTAGATCCTAATAACAACTCGAAATGGTTATGATGATGATCATGAATGCTGTGATTATTATCCATATTGACCTACGATATATAGTGTCATGATGATTATATATTTTAAGTATTCATATGCTTGTGATAATGTAATGATAGTGTATGTACAGATAGTGAGAGAGAGAGAGTTATCCAATAAGTAGATGAATAAATAGATAAAACATAAGACAGTGCCCCCCAAAACGACCAAAAGAAAAATAGATTCAGTTGAAAAACCTTTGGCTAGCTATGGCCTCTCTCTCTCTCTCTCTCTCTCTCTCTCTCTCTCTCTCTCTCTCTCTCTCTCTCTCTCTCTCTCTCTCTCTCTCTCTCTCTCTCTCTCTCTTCCTCTTCCTCTTCCTCTAGCTCTTAATCATCCTCTCCCTCTCTCCTTCTCACCCTCCAACTCTTCCTCTTCTTCATTATCTCCTTCTCCCTCTCCCTCACTTCCCCCCCCCCCGCTCTCTTTCTCCCTCCCTCTCCTTCTCTCTCTCTCTCCCTCTCGCTCGTCCCCCTCTCTCTCGCTCTCCGACACAGCCTGCTTTACATTCCACCCTGCACTCCACACGTCACCGCTCCCGCCTTGATGGCCTCTCCCCTAAGTAAAATTAATGTTCGAGAGAGAAGTTGCTTACTTTCAAACGTTCCTTGAACTTCTATTTGGGAGGCGAGGCAGCAAGGAACGGGAAACGAAATAGGAGTTTGAAAAGCAGGCTAAGCAGGGAGGGGGATTGGCTAGGGCAGGATAAAATCTACGGGAATGTTCGTGATGAGGGGAGAGGGTGATATATGTGTGTATAAGTGTGTGTGTGTGTGTGTGTGTGTGTGTGTGTGTGTGTGTGTGTGTGTGTGTGTGTGTGTATATATATATATATATATATATATATATATATATATATATATATATATATATATATAGATATGAAAGTATTTATGTTTAACGGTTAACAGAGCATATGTCTGACCTGAGATACATGATCAAATTACAATACACAGATGTGACCTTCACAATTATCGGATTTCGTATATCCCCCAGGATCGGGCAAAGATTCGTTAAAGGCAGCACCTGCAACTTTAGCCCTTCTGGATATTCTGGTCATCTCTCCATCATAGGAATATCACCCTCAAAGGCTGACCCGAGGGCGGACCTATGAATTATGATGAACCGAAGTCAGCCAATCAGGAAATCGCGACCCAAGCTGACACTTGGGACAGCTACGCCTACTTTCCTGTAGACGGCTGATCGCCCCGCCTAGCGAGTCGTCTAAATATACTGACGATAGCGAAGTCACTCGAGGTCCTTGACCTTAATCACCGAACAGCTACCACGCACTCTACATCTACTATTGTGAACTAGTGCTAATCCCGATCTTTATTTCCAGAGTCATCCCTTGTTATATTTATATATATATACATTATATCGTGTTATATTATTGAAGTTATAATATATTGTTATTGTATTAGCTGCTGTGTTTGACACCAACCTTATATTTCTCTATGTGTGGATATTAGAGTAATCTATACCCATCACATAATCTGGTGGCAGCATACGATGAGAACCTCACGTTTCTTTTTTTCGCAATAATTGGTACAATAATTAGCTACGTACCACGATAGCGAATATTTTTTTCCAGTGTCACACAGCAAACAGCGCATCAAGTTGACTGACAGGACGAAGACATCGGTAATGAAGGTTAGTTGCGACTAAGGTCGATATCCCTCGTGTCATTTTTCTTCCTCTTAATTGTTTTTCACACCCTAGTGTTGTGACTTGTGTTACCCACTTTCTTTTCTTTTTTCTTTCTATTGTGAAGTGATTGGATTTCTTTCTCGCGCCTATTCATGAGTGAATTACGAAGTGGTAAAGTGTTCAGAAATCTCAGGGAAACTACCGAAGCATTCTTCTTTGGGTTGGATTACTGTACCTTCCCATTTCTCTCCGTCCCGTTTCCCTGACCCCCCACACAATCATCTCAACTGCTAATTCCACCACTGTCCCACCCTCTGACCTGACCCCCACCCGCCCCCCCTTCTCCAACATGACTTTCCAACCTCACCAAACATTCAATATCGTACAGAAATTTGATGGCTCGTCCATTCCGGTTGAAGATTTCTTGGAAAATGTTGAATCTATGATTATTCAAGGTGGAATGTCTAGAGATGACCCCTCTTTCAATAAATGCGTAGCCATGGCTGAAACACGTTTAGAGCTTACCTCAGCGAAAGTACGTAACGCGAT
>BOPN01000969.1:155000-172500 GCA_017312705.2 Penaeus japonicus
CTCTCTCTCTCTCTATCTATCTATCTCTATCTGTCTATCTATCTATCTATCTCTCTTTCTCTCTCTCTAGATATATATTTATCTATTTATCTGTCTATCTATCTAGGGGGAGTTGAAGGGGAAAAAAATGAAAATTTTAGTGCTGGCGGTGGTAGAGGGATAGATAGATAGATAGATAGATAGATAGATAAGTAGGTAGGTAGACTGATAATAGATTGATATGTAGATAGATAGATAGATAGATAGATAGATAGATATAGAGAGAGAAACAGAAAGAGAGAGAGACAGACAGACAGAGACAGAGAGAGAAAGACAGAGAGAGAGAGAGCGAAACATACCGTTTTAGGGTCATGACAGTTTTCAATTACTTATCTGTCTATTCTATGGACCTATTTTTTCCTACATTTTTTGTCTGTTATCCTTTTCTATTGCTGATTTACCCTCCATTTTGTATACTTTTATGTTTGTTAACTTTATCAATCAACGATTTGTCTGGATGTTTATCTATCTATCGGTTTATCATATCCGTTAGTCTTCCATCTTTTTATATACTAAAGTCATATTTGAATAAATTACCCATTACTCTCTCTCTCTCTCTCTCTCTCTCTCTCTCTCTCTCTCTCTCTCTCTCTCTCTCTCTCTCTCTCTATGTCTGTCTCCTCAATACGTTCTATCCTTCCCCCTCTCTCACTCTCCTCTTTCTCTCTCCACGCCCCTTTTCCCCTCTCTTTCATTTTCCTCGTCACCCCTTTTTTACCAGCTTCATTATCCGCTCGTCTCGCCCTCTCTCTCCTTCTCGATTTTCCCCTCAGCCTGTCCCCTTCTCAGACAACCTGTTGGGCCCCATCTGTTAACGTCCGTCCGTTCCTTTTTTCTTCTCTTCCCTCCCTCCTCCTGCTTCCTCGACCTTCTCCTCCTTCCTCTTTCCTTCTTCTTCTTCCTCTTCTTCTTCTTTCTGTTTTTTTTTCCTTTATTTTTATTCCCTCCTCCTCTTTCCTCCCTCATATTCCTTTTTCCTCCCCCTCCTCCTCCTCCTCCTCCTCTCTCATTTTCCTCCCTTTTCCTCTTCCATCATTCTCCTCTCTCGTCCTTCTCCTTCTATCTTATTCATCATCCTTCTTACTCATTCTCCTCTCCCCTCTTCCCTCATTTTCCCACCATATTCGTCTTTAATTTTCCTTCTTCCTCCTCCTTTTCCTCCTTCATCCTCCTAATCCTCCGTCCTCCTTCATCTTCCTTCCTCCCCTATCCCCTTCTCTACTAGCTACAACACCCTCTCTCCTTCTTCTCCTTATCTTCATCTTCCTTTCCAACATTCTCTCTTCCTATCTCCTCCCCTTTCCTTCTATCCACCTTCTTCCTCTCCTCTCCTTCCTTCTCTCCCCCCTCCTCCCTCCTCAGCACCATCTCTTCCTAACTCCTCCTCCTATTTCCTCCTCCTCTTTCATTCCTCCCACATCCTTCTCTACCCCCGCATCCTCTCTCCTTCCCTCCCCTTCCACCTCTTATTCCTTCTCCTTCCCCCTCTGCCTCCTCCTCCTCCTCCCTTCCCTCACCCACAGCTCCTGCTCTCCCATCTGTCTCTCCTCCCCCCTCCCTCTTTCCTTCATCCTTACTTTACCCTTCTCCATCTTCTTCTTGCTTACTCCTCTTTGCTCCTTCAACCTCATACTCCTCCCTTTCTCCTTCCCTCCTCCTCCTCCTCTATCGTTCTCTCCTCTTTCTCTCCTTTTTTTTTTCTCTCTCTCTCTCCTATTTTTTTTCTCTCTCTCCCCCCCCCCCCCCTTCCTCCTTCTTCTCTCCTTCCTTTCTCGTCCTTTCTCTCTCTCCCCACTCTCCCCCTCTTCCCCTACTTCTTCCTCCTCATCCACGTCCTATTCCCCCCCCTCCCCCCACAATCCCCACCGCCTCCTCCCTCCTCTCTCTATCTCTCCCCACTCTCACTCCCTCCTCCATCTTCTCTCCTTCCTTTCTCCTCCTTTCTCTCTCTCCCCTACTTCCTCCTCTTCCTCCACCTCCTATTACCTCCCCACTATCCCCACCACCTCCTCCCTCCTCTCTCTCTCTCTCTCTCTCTCTATCTCCACTCTCACCCCCTCCTCCTTCTCTGCTTCCTTTCTCCTTACTTCTCTCTCTCCTCACTCTCTCCCCCCTTCCCCTACTTCCTCCTCCTCTTCCACCTCCTATCACCGCCCACTATCCCCACCACCTCCTCCCTCCTCTCTCTCTCTCTCTCCCCACTCTCACCCCCTCCTCCTTCTTCTCTCCTTCCTTTCTCCTTCTTTCTCTCTCTCTTCCCACTCTCTCCCCCTCTTCCCCTACTTCTTCCTCCTCTTCCACCTCGTATCACCGCCCACTATCCCCACCAACTCCTCTTCCTCCTCCCTCTCCCCTCCCCTCCATCCTCCCCTCATTTCAACTTCCCCTCACTCAGTCCTGGCGGTTTATTTTTATCTCAGTCTCCCCTTGTGCACACGACTCCCCCACCTCCCCCTTCCCCTCCTCCCCCTTCTCCTTTCCCCTTCCTTCGTTACTTTGTTCGTTCTTTATATTTTCTTCTTTCTCTTCCCTCTTCCCTTGTTTATTGTCCTATCTCTCCTTCCCTTTTTTCGTTATGGATTTTCTTGGTAGGCTTTTGTTATTAGTAAATTGGTGTGTTCTCTTGTAATCATTATTATTCCTGTTATCATTATCATCATTGTTGTCATTATAATGATAATTATCATCCTCATCATCATTGTTATCATCATAACTATCATTACCATTATCATTATAACTATCATTATCTTTATAATTGTTATTGTTATCATCGTCATTAGCAATTTTATTATTATTATCATCATCATTATTATCATTATTATCAAATTATTACTATCATCATTATTACTATTACCAATATTAACATCATTATCATCATTATCATCATTAGTATATATTCATCATTATCATTATTATTATTATCATTCTTATCAGTGTTACCATTATTATAATTATAATTGTTATCATAATTTTTGTCGTCATTACCATCATTGTTATCATATTGTATCGTTATTATGTGCAGTAGCATCATCATCATTATTGCTGTCATCCTCATTGTTAATATCCTTATTTTTTTCATTATCAATATTATTATTATTGCTGTCACTGTCGCTATTATCTTTAGTATCATTATCATCAACTATCATTGTGATAACCATTTTTATTATTATCATCACTAAAATTACTATCTCTGTTATCATTGGTATAATTACTATTCTTACAACTATGCAACCAACGATATCATTGTCATTAATATTGTTACCATGATTATTATCATCACTATTTATTTTATTGTTATTGTTATTGTTATATGTTATTATGATCATTATCATTATCATTATTGTCATTTTTGTTACTACTTTTATCAATTATAATTACTATCATTATCATCATAATCCTTATTACTATTATTATCATCATCATTTTCATCATCATTAGTAATAGTATCATTATCATTATTAGTATCATAATCATTATTATCGTCCTTATCACTATCATCATTACGTATATCATTATCTTCACCATCATCACTACTATCACCATCCTCTTCTTTATCACAATTGTCGTTTCTCTGGTCATTATCATCATCATTCATTTCATTCACGTTATTATCTTTTCTTTTTCTTTTCTTTTTTTATTCTCCCTCTCTTATTCACGTTTTTTTTTTTCTTTCTTTTTTTATTCTCCCTCTCTTTCTCACCCTCTCCCTTGCTACTCTTATCGCCTTTACTGCAATATTGCATGTCTTTCGTCTCTTTGCATCGTCTTCTTTCGAATTCCCATTTCCTTTCGTTCGCCTCCTGTTATTCTTCTTCCTTTTTGTTGTCTTTCTTTCTTTTCCAGTTGATTATTATCTGCCCTCGCTTCCCCTCCCTTTTACTCCTCGTTCTCTGTTTCCCCTTTCCCCTCTCCACCCTTTCTTCTCCCCTTCCCCTCTTTCTTGCTTTTTCCTCTTTGATCCTATTCTATTGCCCCCACTCCCTCTCTTCTTATAGCTCCCAATCCTCCTCCTCTCTTCTTCTCTTCTTCCTTCATCTTCCCTTCTGCTCTTCTTCCCTTCCTCTCTCCCCCTCCTCCTCTTCCTCCTCCTCTTCCTCCTCTCTTCCTCCCCTTTCTCTTTTTCCTCCCATCCCCTCTTCCTTCCATTCTTCCTTCTCTTCTCCTCTTCTTTCCCTTTTCCGTCTCCCTTCCCTTTTCCTCTCAATTCCATTCCCTTCTCAGTCCCTTTTCATCTTATTTCTATCTCCTCTCTTCCTTCTTTTTCCCCTTTTCCTCCCTTCCTCTCTCTTCCCCTTCTCCTTTCCCCCTCCACCCCTCTACCTCCCCTCCCTCTCTCTCCCTCCACCCCTCTACCTCCCCTCTCTCTCTCTCTCTCTCTCACTCTCACTCTTTGTCGAAACCCATATCTATGTTTGTATGTGTATGTTTGTGTATGTGTTTGCGTGCGTGTGTTTGTATGTGTGAATGCGCACACACGGTTACCCCAACACACAGATAGACAAATAGATGAATAAACATGCACTAATCCAATAAAAGGCAAAGCAAAAATAAAGTTTAAATCTAATGCCATTAGTTGCCAAGAGCAGCCGGAGTAGAGGTTCTTCAGCACGAGTGTTTTGGCCGGGCGGAGGAGGAGGAGGAGGAGGAGGAGGAGGAAGAGAAGGAGGAGGAGGAGGAGTAGGATGTAGAGGATGAGAAGTACGAGGAGAGGAGGAATAATAATAATAATTATTATCAATATTATTATTATTATTATTATTATTATCATCACCATCCCCATTACCATGCGCATGATCTTGATTTATGTTCCATCTTCTTTCTATTCTTCCCATGACATAATGCATGACCATCTCTTTCCTTATCACCATGCGCATGATTTTTTCTTTCCTTGTGCTTTCTCTTTCTTCTCTTCTTATATTAATACCTGATGCAATACACGATCATCACATTCCCTCTTGGCTATTACCATGCGCATGACTTTCCCAGTTCTTGTTTAATGAACTTCTAATTACATCTATTTACGTCGTTGTTTCCGTGAAGTTTATGATGTTTTGGGGTTTTAAAGAATGGTAATTAAGTGTCCTGTTGTCTGCTCTTATATCTTCCTCTTTTTCTTTGTTTTCTGTTGCTTATATGTTTTTCTTCTTCTTCTTCTTCTTCTTCTTCTTCTTCTTCTTCTTTCACGTAAATTTCTCCTTCTTCTATTCATTTTCTTCTTCTTCTTCTTTCACGTAAACTTCTCCTTCTTCTATTCATTATCTTCTTCTTCTGTTACTTAATTTTCTTTATCATATTCTTTCTTCTTTTATATTATCGTTATCATTATGTTATTTGCTATTTTTCTTTTTCTTCATCATCTCTGTTTTCTTCTTCTACTTCTTTATTCTTCTCGTTTTTCTTCTTCTTCTATTCTGCTCTCTCTCTCTCTCTCTCTCTCTCTCTCTCTCTCTCTCTCTCTCTCTCTCTCTCTCTCTCTCTCTCTCTCTCTCTCTCTCTCTCTCTCTCTCTTTCACTCACTCTCTCTCGCTCGCACCTCAATTTGCGCAGCACCTGTTTCCGTTATGGAGCCAAAGTGCGTGTATCCCTTGCCTTTTTGCCAACCTGTTGCCGACAGGTCTAGCCCCCCCCTCCCCCCTCCCCCATCTCCACGCCCATCTCCACGCCCATCACGCCTTCACTCGATCGTTTTATATCAGGCAATAATCACTAGCATTGAAAGTAGAATTTCCGTCGGTCCATAATAGTTAGAACACCTAAAAGAGAGAGAGAGAGAGAGAGAGAGAGAGAGAGAGAGAAATTTAATTTAGATTTTGATATGTTTTTTCATACTATATACATTGTATGCACATGAATAGGCATAGGAACTATACCAGAGAGAGAGAGAGAGAGAGAGAGAGAGAGAGAGAGAGAGAGAGAGAGAGAGAGAGAGAGAGAGAGAGAGAGAGAGAGAGAGAGAGAGAGAGAGAGAGAGAGAGAGAGAGAGAGAGAGAGAGAGAGAGATTTGATTTTGATTTTGATATGTTTATTTATACTATATACATTGTATACACATGAATAGGCATAGGAAATATGCCTAAGAGAGAGAGAGAGAGAGAGAGAGAGAGAGAGAGAGAGAGAGAGAGAGAGAGAGAGAGAGAGAAAGTGAGGAGAGGGCAGAAGGAAGAGGGGAGAAGAAAAAGAGGAGAGGAGGCAGGGAGGTAGAGAGAGATAATAATAACAATCCTATTCCAAGTATGTTAATCAGCCTCTCCTCCCTGTTTCCTTATATTTCTTACGTTAAGAGTTTATTAAATTAAGAAGAAATAAAGGATATCCTAATAATATTCCTAATCGACGAGCATTAGTTATGATGATAAGAAATATGTCTCTCTCTCTCTCTCTCTCTCTCTCTCTCTCTCTCTCTCTCTCTCTCTCTCTCTCTCTCTCTCTCTCTCTCTCTCTCTCTCCCTCTCCCTCCCTCCCCCTCCCTCCCTCCCTCTCTCCCCTCTCTCTCCCTCCCTCCCTCCCTCCCTCCCTCCCCCCCCCTCTCTCTCTCTACCATCTCTCTTCGTCATCTCATCTCTCTCTCTCGTCTCATCTCGTCAGAGATCTCTCTGAACATCTCTCTCTCTCTCTCTCTCTCTCTCTCTCTCTCTCTCTCTCTCTCTCTCTCTCTTTCCTGTATTCCGTTACGCCACGTGGAAGGACAGCCACCCTCCCACCCTCCCGACCTAATTTTACAGCGGTTCTTTCACGGAGCAATTACGGTACCGTGTTACTACATTTGGTACACTGTAATAGTCTTCTCCACTTACTAAGGTAGTTTATTGGTGTAATCAATGCAATTTTCGATTTGAACGAACACACGGATCTGTATGTCTTTCTTTCCTTTCTATCTTTCTCCCTCTCTCAAACTTTCCCTTTCTCTGTTTTCCTTCACTCTCTCTTCTTTCTTTCCTTTCATCTTCTCTTATCACCCTGTTCCTTTTCTCACATCCGCTCCCTCCTTCTCCATCTATCTCTGCTCTCTTCCTCTCTCACTCTCCTTTCATCTCTCCTTTCCTATTTCTCTCCTCTCTCCCTCTCTCACTTTCCCTCCCTTTCCTTCTCCTTTCCCTGTCTCCTTCTCTCACTTTCCCTCTCTTTCCTTCTGTCACACTCTCCTCTCCCTCTCTTCCTCTCCCTTCTGTCCCCAATCACTCTCTCCCTCCCCCCTCTCACCCTATTACTCCCTCTCCCCTTCCTCCTCCCTCTCACCCTATCACTCTCTCCCTCTCCCCATCCCCTCTCTCACGCCCTATCACCCTCTCCCTCTCCCCTTCTCCCTCCCTCTCACCCTATCACTCTCTCCCTCTCCCCTTCTCCCTCCCTCTCACCCTATCACCCTCTCCCTCTCCCCTTCCCCCTCCCTCTCACCCTATCACTCTCTCCCTTTCCCCTTCCCCCTCCCTCTCACCCTATCACTCTCTCTCTCTCTCCCCATCCCCCTCTCCCCTTCCCCCTCCCTCCCTCTCATCCTATCACTCTCTCCCTCTCCCCCTCTCCCCCTCTCCCTCTTCCCTCCTCCACCCCGACCCCAACGTGTCACGGAGCGAGCGCGTAGAGACCGATCCAGGCCATAAACACGCACCGAATCGATGCTACTCACACACACAAGAGTGAATCTTAAGTGGAGGAAAAATACATACATGTGTGTGTGTTGTTGTCGAACTGACATACATTATATGCTTGACGGAGGTTGGAAGTTTTGGACATATGGGGGTGAGGCCAGTCTCCATTTTTGTTTTCTTTTTATGGGTCTATATGTTTCAGATAAAGAAAACAATATATATATATATATATATATATATATATATATATATATATGAATATATATATATATATATATATATATATATATATATATATATATATATATATATATGTATGTATTACTACTGCTTCATCTTTTTTCCTGATAGTATCATTAATATCAATAGTAATGCTTTTTTATTAGTAAGGAAGAGAGAGAGAGAGAGAGAGAGAGAGAGAGAGAGAGAGAGAAATAACGAAAGAGTGAAATAGAGAATGAAAAAAAATATATAGATAGAGCAACAGAGACAGATTCATCATCCACAAAGCCTTACATACACACATCAAACGAAATACCAACAGTAAAAAAAGAAAAAGAAAAGAAAAAAAAACATACAAACATAAAAATCAAGAACCGAACAAGGAAAAAAAAAAGATGAAGCACACACAGCCACGAAATATATTCATATGAAATAAAAATCGGCCAAAAGCTAATCAAATAAATGTTCTTATGATATGCATGAAATTGAAACCCGAACTAGGCGTACAACTAGCAATTAGGGGGGTGGGGGGTAGTGGGTACCGGGGGTGGGAGGGGAGATGTACATTCCAAATGTAATATTGAAGGGTTTATTTTATAGGTATAGTGGGAAGGGGGGGGGGCGGGTAATGGGGGAGGGGAGGTAACAGGTAAAGGGGGGAGGTAACGGGTAACGGGGGGGGGGGGGGTAACAGTAGTGGTGGGGGAGGTAACGGGTAATGCCCCCCATTACCCTTTACCTCCCCAGTAGCAGTAGTGGGGGAGGGGGGGAGGTGATGCGTGAAGTTTCGGGTGGGGGGTAGGGTGGGGGAGGGGAGGGGTTAATCCTTTATTTTCGTATTGATCTGTATCAGACTTATAGTCCTAGATGAATCTAGTAAATATCATATTTACTTATTCTTCATTTTTTTCCATAAACGTACAGACACACAAAGATGACGATATTATTAACCATATGTATAGCATTAGTGGTGATAAGTATCTCAATATAAACCTGACTGCAATAAGCAGATAGTGATAGTAATGATAATAACAGTGATGATGAGTATGATAATATTAGGATAGTGATAGTAATGATAGTAATTATGATAACGACAGCAGAAAATGACAACAATGATAATAATAGCTTATATGGAATAAACAATGCTCATTGATCAACACAAATCATGAATATCATCATTGCTATTGCTATTAGCAACAATTATCACTTAAGTTCTTTTTTTGATATTGCTTTTCATCTTGATTTTTTTTCTTTCTCAATTTACGTACTTCCTTTTTTCTTTTTCTCTTTTTTTCCATCGTTATCATCACCATCTTCTTCCTCTTTCCTCTGCTTCGTCTATTTCATCTTCTATTCCAATTTCATGTCCTCTGTCATCTGCGTATTCCCCTTCTCTCTTTTTTTTCTCTCTCTCTTCCTCCATCTTCATCTTACCTTTCTCCTTCATTCCCTTTTCTCTTCACCTTCTCCTAATGCATCTTTTGTTACCTCTTCTTCTTCATCTCCATATTTTCCTTCCCCTTCGTTCTCTCCTTCTCCTCCATCTCCTCTTTTCCCTCATCCTCATCATCTTCTGACCTCATCTCTACCTCTCGCTTCTCCTTCATCTTCTTTTCCTTCTCCACCCCCACCCCCCTTTCTCTCCTTCTTCCCCTATTACTCTCTACCTCTCTCTGCTCTCCCTTTTTAACTTTTCCTCCCTCCTCCTACCCTCACTCTAACCTCCTTTTTTCTCTCTCCATTACACTTTCCCTTTCCCTCTCTACACTGTCTCTACTCTCCCTCTCTTCCTTTACCTCCCTCTCACCCTCTCCTCTCTCCCTCTTTACCTTTCCCTTCCTTTTTCTTCCCTCACTCTCCTCTCCCACTCTCTTCCTCCCCCCTCACCTCTCTCTCACTTTCCCTCCCTCTCCCCTTCTCCCCTCCCCCCTTCATTCCAACATCATCTTCCTCCCTTCCCCCTCTCCCCCTGTCATCTTCCTCCCTTCCCCCTCTCCCCCTGTCATCTTCCTCACTTCCCCTTCTCCCCCTGTCATCTTCCCCCCTTCCCCCTCTCCTCCTGTCATCTTCCCCCCTTCCCCCTCTCCCCCTGTCATCTTCCTCCCTTCCCCCTCTCCCCCTGTCATCTTCCCCCCCCCCTCTCCCCTGTCTTCCTCCCTTCCCCCTCTCCCCCTGTCATCTTCCGCCCCTTCCCCCCTCCCCCTGTCATCTTCCTCCCTTCCCCCTCTCCCCCTGTCATCTTCCTCCCTTCCCCCTCTCCCCCTGTCATCTTCCTCCCTTCCCCCTCTCCCCCTATCATCTTCCTCCCTTCCCCCTCTCCCCCTATCATCTTCCTCCCTTCCCCCTCTCCCCCCCCCTCCATCTTCTCCCCCTCCCCTATCATCTTCCCCCTTCCCCCTCTCCTCCTGTCTGTCTTCCCCCCTTCCCCCTCTCCCCCTGTCATCTTCCTCCCTTCCCCCTCTCCCCCTATCATCTTCCTCCCTTCCCCCTCTCCCCCTGTCATCTTCCTCCCTTCCCCCTCTCCCCCTATCATCTTCCTCCCTTCCCCCTCTCCCCCTGTCATCTTCCTCACTTCCCCTTCTCCCCTTGTCATCTTCCTCCCTCCCCCCTCTCCCCCTGCCCCACCTCCTCATCTTCTTCAAGGAACAGACAGAGAAGCGACTGACCAGCTGGTTCCTCGTCGGCTTCATAAATTGTCCAACTCGAAGCTTAACACAAAGAACGTCTTTTTGATAACAGTGTTCTATGTAACTCCCTAAGTCCCCCCCCTACCCCCCACACCACCACCCCCACAACCCTCTATCTCTCTCTTTTATTTCTCTTTGGAAGTCGTGATGATCTGTCTTTTAGGGTGGATATTAAAACGAGTTATATTAATTCTGAGAGGTAGATAACGGCCGTCAAGTAACACAAGTTACAGTGTGATAGCAATTATAGTTTTATGATTTATCATTATGTTTTATGGTCGGATTGGTGAGTCCTTTTTTTTTTAAGTGCACGAGGAGGTGTCTTTCTTCTATGCCTTCTTCTTTTTTTTCAATTTAAATCTATATAATTTCGAAGTATTTTGTGCGAATGAGATACCCCGTCTTTAACGACAAGAATAATGACCACATTTGCATACAATGCTGCTACCCATGCTATCATTACCTCACTAAGGTCTGGGAAATTTCGCGGAACATCAGTCTTGCACCTAAGAAAACTTTCTTGAAGCCGAGGACCCTTTGACTTCTTCGTTATCAGACATCAAAACAAGAGCTCGGTGATACGTTCTTCATCAGTCACCGTTTTAAGAGCTTTTTCTAACAACAAACTAATTTCTCCTAACCGTGTTATAGTCACGGAGGTCAAATAGGCCCATAATAAGCTCCTAATGAACAGTTTGCTCTTGTTTGAATTGAAGTGCATCTGGTATTTGTGTGTGTGTGTGTGTGTGAGTGTTGTTCTGTCCCTGCGTGTTTGGTTGTGTCTTTTTTTGTTGTTGTTGTGTCTCTTTTTAGTTGTGTCTTTTTTTGGTTGTGTCTCTTTTTGGTTGTCTTTGTTTGGGTTGTCTTGTTCTTTAGCTGTGTCTCTTTTTGGTTGTGTCCTTTTTTTTGGTT
The DNA here is from genome assembly GCA_017312705.2 of Penaeus japonicus. Taxonomy (NCBI): domain Eukaryota; kingdom Metazoa; phylum Arthropoda; class Malacostraca; order Decapoda; family Penaeidae; genus Penaeus; species Penaeus japonicus. Next base: position 166,450 of record BOPN01000969.1, read on the forward strand.
GTATCTCCTTTTGGTTGTGTCTATTTCTTTCTGGTTCTGGAGGGTTGTTTGTCTGCATTTCTGTATCTTTCTTTGGTTTTGAATCTGCGTGATTTGATATGAGTGTTTCTGTCTACATGACTGTCTGTTTACCTGTCTGTCCAACACGCACGCACACACACACACACACACGACAGTGGTATTATCCTCCGTAGTACTGGCAGCAATAGCGATAATGACAAAAATACAGAAAAAATAAGAACAAGAATAAAAATAATGATACAATCATTAGTCATTGTAAAATTATTTCATTTTTTTATGACTGAGGGCATATGGCTGGTAGTTTATTATTATCATTATTATTGTTATCATTATATATATACGTATATATATATATATATATATATATATATATATATATATATATATATATATATATAATGATAACAATAATAATGATAATATGCCCTCAGTCATAAAAAAATGAAATTATTTTACAATGACTTATGAAACTGACCTAAAAGAAAACGAAAAGACTCAATAAGTCTCAAATAACATGCATGACGTGGACCTTATCTACCCCCCCCCCCTTCCCCCCTTCCCGTACCCCCTCAGTACCTGTCTACACAAGCCGTATTCATGCACAGCCGTAATGGGAAATGCGTAATTAGAACTAGCTGAATTTCCTATTTAAAAGAAAAAGTATGTTTGCGCGCGTGTGTGTATTTGCTTGTTTATTTGTGTGTGTGTTTGTGCGTGTGTTTATGTGTGTGTTTGTGTGTTTGTGTGTGTGTGTGTGTGTATGACGAGATAAAAATATGAAATTATAAATTGCGTGCAGGTGCTGTCCCAACCTCTCTCTCTCCCCGCCCCCACCCCTTCCCCTCTCACTATTCCCTTTCACCCTCCTCTCCCTACTCCTCCCTCTCCTAAACTCCCCCACCAATACCCCCCACCCCCCCAAAAAAAAAAAATCTCCTCAAAAATTCTATCTCCATCTCCCCCTTCCCTCCTCTCCCCTCACCTTTCCCCTCCACCCCACTTTCTTTCTCCCCCACACTCTTCCAACCTTCCTTCCCCCCTTTTCCCCTACCTCTCCTCTTCCCCCCCTACCTCTTACCTTTCCCATTTCCTCCTCCTCCCACTTCCCGCATACCTCCCCCCTCAAACGCCCCCTCCCTTAAAAATCACTCCTGTAATGGCGATTAACGTAATTGCTGGCACTGGCACTGGCACCCCTTCGAACTGCCATTGTGTTTTTTAAACGAGTTTCGGGGAAATCTAATTGCGACTTCATTTTCTTCTAATTCTTCTCATCGCCGTGGATCCCCCCCCCCCCCTTCCCCCCCCCCCTCCCTTGTTGATATTGCATGTTATCAAGGCATTTATGATTGGTTGGTTTTGTTTATTGTCTGTTTGTCTTGTTGTTTGTATGTGTCTGTTTCTGTCTCTTTCAATCTCTCGATCTGTGTCTTAATCTCTTCCTTCTATCTCTCTCCATTCTTTCCCTTCCTAACTCCCCATTCCCCTCCTCCTTTCCCCAACCCCAAGTCCTCTAATCCTCCCTCCTTCATTCTCTTCTCCACCTTTCTCCCCTCCCCCCACCCCCACCCTCTTTCCCTCTCCACACCTCTTCTCAAAAAAAAATACTAAAAAAAAAAAAAAAAAAAAAAAAAAAATCCTCTATACGATTCGGAAATCTGAACATCTTGTGCATGTTAACAAGTTACTATCTTTATTCATTTGTTTTATAATTTCTCTTTTTTTTTTCCAAGGAGTATGGGGGGGCACTTCTTCTTTAGCCTCCCATCCCATCCCATCCCCCCCTCCCCCTCTACTCCACCTACCAAACAACACGGCATGCAAATAGAATATTGAACAGTAAGAGATATACTTTTCATTATTCTTAATTACTGACCTTTTCATCTATTCTTCTATTTTTTCTTTTTATTTTATTTTAGTGTGAGGGGAGGGGGGTCGACTTCAATAAGAGGCTGATTCGTTACCTGAAATTTTACAATTATTCACCCCTTTTTCATCTTCTTTTTCTCCTCCCCCCCTGACCCCTTCCTTTTTTTTTCATTAGTCTTCCCCTTTACCCCCCTCCCCCCTGCCAACCAGCACATTTCTCTTTTTTATTTTGATTAGCTCTATTATCCCTCTATTTTATCACCTGGTTTAGCATATTATACATTTCGATGTGATTTATGAATAATATATTGCCATTATTGATATCATTATCATTCTCGCTATCATGACCAATATTATCATCATTATCATTACCATCTTTGCTGTTTATGTTGTTATTATCATTCATATTGTTATTAGGATAACTTGGATATTATCAGTACTATTATTATCATTATCATAATTATGTTGATGATGCTGAATGTTATTATTTTTATTGTTTTATTGATATTGTCATCTTTATCATAATCAGTATAAATGTTATCATTATCATTGACGTAAATGATACTGTTATCATCATTATCATCGTTATCATTGTTGATATCATTATTGTGACTATTATCATTATAATGTTTATCATTAATATTATTAGTGAAACTATCATTCTTACTATCATCATTACTGTTAATATCATTATCATTGTAATTATCAACTTTATCATTATCATTATTATTATCCTTATTATTAGTACTACTATCAATATAATAATCATTACCATTACTCGTACTAATAACCTCACTATTAATAATAATATCATTGTCATCACTATTACCATAAGAGAGAAATCATTATTACCATCATTATTGTTGTTGCTATTGTTATTATTGTCAAAGATACTATCATGATGATCATCGTGCAAACTTGCGCATTTAATTGATTACCTTTGACTATTTGTTTATAAAGCTATCAATTTATATCAATTATTCTAATCATAATAACATCAACATGATTCATATCATAATTACTTATACAATGTATTTGTAATCCTTACAAACATGATTGTCATTATCATCATTACTAACAATATTGTTATCACCAATACCATCATTACCATAATTATCATCACAACTTTCATTATCGTTATAACCACGTCAATCATTACCACGATCACCTTCATTACTACCATCGGTATTCCCAGCTGATGAAAGTGGACTTAGCATTTACCGTTGCTTGCGCTTGCTTTCACAATGACCGATTGCAGTGAAGGACGCAGGGGTCAACAAATCAGCTGATTCACAGGATATACAAAGATTCCTTTCGATGGGAGGGATCAGGTCGTGACGTCATTGGATGTAGCTAGAGGGAGGGAGGGAGAGAGGGATGGAGGGAGGGAGAGGGAGGGAGGGAGAGAGGGAGAGAGAGAGGGGGGGGGGAGATAGATAGATAGAGAGAGAGAAGAAAGAAGAAAGAAAGAAAGAGAAAGAGAGGCTGAATGTCATACAGATAAAGACAGTGAGTCAGAGAGAGAGAGAGAGAGAGAGAGAGAGAGAGAGAGAGAGAGAGAGAGAGAGAGAGAGAGAGAGAGAGAGAGAGAGAGAGAGATAGAAAGCCAGAAATTAAGACAGAGTAAGAGACAAGACTATTAAAGTACTTCACGCATATCCAAAGCATTCCCACCCATTTTTACTCAATGATGATAGTATTTATAATAAGATTAATGGTGATAAAGATAATCGTAATGATGGTTATAACGGCAGCGACAAAGTACTTATAATGATGATAATAACTGTAATGATAATGAGGATAATGGCAATGCTAGTAATAATGATGATAATTATAAAGATAAGGATAATGATAGTGATAATGATTCAAGTAATTTTTACTAATATCACTATCATTGTTATAATCCTTGATAATATCATTTCATTAACAACATCATTATCCTTATTACAATCATCATTCTAGTTATTCTTATCCTCATGATTACCATTCTAATTATCAATATAATGAATATCATAGACATAATTGTTGTCTTTGTCATTATTAATTTTCCATCTATCATTATTTCTATCCTCTGTTATCACCACTATTATTATCATCACTCATCTTCAGAATGATCAATCAATGATAATGATCATGAAAATGACACTAACAATAATGAAAAAAAAATCACCATAGAAAACATGATTCTACAATAACAACAATTATAATGATAAGGATAATAATGATAGCAATATCAAGATTAGTAATAATAATGATGATATTGATGATAAGAACAAATTATTAGCGAATTAAACATAGAGGAACACCAGGAATAGAAGAAACAGAGTAACGGATGATAAAAAAGGCAAGAATAAAGATACGAAGATAGATAGATAGATAGATAGATAGATAGATAGATAGATAGATAGAGAGAGAGAGAGAGAGAGAGAGCGTACAAAAAAGACAAAGGTACAAAAAAAGACAGAAACAATAAAAGAGAGAAAGAGGGAGAAAATAAAGGATAACATAATGGAAAAAAGGGAAAAAAGAAGAAAGGGTGAGAGAGGGGAAAGTAGAAGAAATAAATCAGCCTAAGTGTAGCATAAGTGTCCATAATGAATGGAGATTGATAGGGTTGGTGAAGGGGGGAGGGGGGTTGGGGGGGGGAGATCGAGGGGAAGGATAAGAGAAGAGAGAGAGATGGAGAGATGGAGAGTTAAAGGGGGGGGGGGGGGGTAAGTGGTTAAACAGAAGGGATATGAGTGGTTAAAAGGTGAGAAATAAGTGTGAAATGAAAGTCACTCTAGGAGAGTCTAGTGGCCGGTTCTTTAGCTTGAGTGGGGAAGAAGGGAGAGAGGAGAGGAGAGGAGTGGGCGGAGGAGGAGGGAGGGGGGAAGAGGAGAGGGAGGGCGGAGGAGAAAGAGGGAGGGCGAAGGAGAGAGAGGGGGGGAGAGGAGAGGGAGGGTGAAGGAGAGAGAGGGGGGAGAGAGAGGAAAGGGAGGGCGAAGGATAGAGAGGGGGAGGGTGAAGGAGAGAGAAAGAGGGGGGGGGGAGGGAGTGTGAAGGAAAGAGAGGGGGGGGGGGGAGAGGGAGGGTGAGGAGAGAAAGGGAGGGGGAGGAGAGGAGAAGAAGGGGGGAGGGGGGCAGGGAGGGTGAAGGAGAGGGGGAGAGGGAGGGCGGGAGGAGAAAAGGGGGGTGGGAGAGGAAAGGGAGGGTGAAGGAGAGAGAGGGAGGGAGAGAGAGGAAAGGGAGGGTGAAGGAGAGAGAGGGGGAGGGTGAAGGAGAGAGAAAGAGCGGGGGAAAGGAGAGGGAGGGCGGAGGAGAAGAGGGAGGAGGAGGAGAGGAGAGGGAGGGCAGAGGAGAAGAGTGATGGGGAGTAGAGGAGAGGAGAGGGAGGGCAGAGGAAGAGGGAGGGGGAGGAGAGGAGAGGGAGGGCGGGAGGAAGAAGAGGGAGGGGGAGGAGGGAGAGGGGGAGGGCAGAGGAGAAGAGTGATGGGGGGAGTAGAGGAGAGGAGAGGAGGGCAGAGGAGAAGAGGGAGGGGGAGGAGAAGAGAGGGAGGGCGGAGGAGAAGAGGGAGGGGGCGGAGGGAGAGGGAGAGGGAGGGCGGAGGAGAAGAGTGAGGGGAGGAGAGAGGGAAGGGAGGGAGAGGAGAGGGGGTGTGCCGTGGGGGAGAAGAGGGAGGGGGAGAGTGAGGGAGAGGGAGGGCAGAGAAGAGGGAGGGGGGGCGGAGGAGAGGAGAGGGAGGGCGGAGGAGAAGAGGGAGGGGGAGGAGAAGAGGGAAGGGGAGGAGAGGAGAGGGTGGCCGGGGGAGAAGAGGGAGGGGGAGGAGAGGAGAGGGAGGGCGGAGAGGAAACGGAGGGGGAAGGAGAGAGAGGGGGGAGAGGAAAGGGAGGGCGAAGGAGAAGAGGGAGGGGAGGAAAGAGAGGGCGAAGGAGAGAGGGGGGGAGAGAAGAGGGAGGGGGAGGAGAGGAGAGGGAGGGTGAAGGAGAGAGAGGGGGAGGAGAGAGAGGGGGGGGGAGAGGAGAGGGAGGGCGAAGGAGAGAGAGGGGGGGAGAGGAGAGGGAGGGCGAAGGAGAAGTGGGAGGGGGAGGAGAGGAAAGGGAGGGCGAAGGAGAAGAGGGAGGTCGAAGGAGAAGAGGAAGGTGGAGGACAGGAAAGGGAAGGCGAAGAAGAAGAGAGAG
>BOPN01000969.1:195000-202500 GCA_017312705.2 Penaeus japonicus
ATGTCATTTCTATTATCATTATCGTCATTGTTACTATCATTATGCTTTCATTATCACTATTATTTTTATTACTTTTTTATTATCCTTCTCATTATCAATAACATAACTTATCATTATCATTATCATTATTATCATCATGATCATTATTAAAATATTCATATCATTATGATATCTACTCTCATTATTATTATTATTATTATCACCATCGTTAACCATCATTATTATCATTATCATCATCATTTTCATTTCCAATACACAAATTTCTAGAACACTAACAAGCAAACAAATAAAATGTCTATCGTGACGCAAAAAACAAGAACATAAACAAACAGACACACTCACACATAAGCGAAAAGGCACGCATGACTACACTGGCATGTACACACACACACACACACACACACACACACACACACACACACACACACACACACACACACACACACACACACACACACACACACGTATACAAACGAAACAAACAAGCAAAGAAACAAACAACACGTGCATAACATTGCATTAAAGAAAATGATTGCTCGTTAAATTATCGCCAATTACTTATCTGCATTGCCAGTTGCTTTCACCTTACCCGGCTCTTCAATTTCTCAATTCCATTCTCTCTTTCTCTTTCTCTCTCTCTCTCCCTCTCTCTCCTTCTCTTTCTCTCTTTCTATCTTTATCTCTTTCTCTCTCTCCTCCTCTTTCTCCTTCTTTCTCTCCTTCTCTTACTCTTTCTCTCTCTCTATCTTTATCTCTTTCTCTCTCTCCTCCTCTTTCTCCTTCTTTCTCTCCTCCTCTTTCTCATTCTCTCTCTCTCTTTATCCTTCTCTCTCTCCTTCTCTTTCTCCTTCTCTCTCTCCTTCTCTTTCTCCTTCTCTCTCTCTCTCTCTCTCTCTCTCTCTCTCTCTCTCTCTCTCTCTCTCTCTCTCTCTCTCTCTCTCTCTCTCTCTCTCTCTCTCTCTCTCCCATTTCCCCTCTCGCCTTTCCCTTCTTTGACCCTCTTGCCTTTTGTATTAATTCTCTCCTTCTATCTCCCCTTGCCACTCATCCTTTGCCCTTATATCCATTGATTTTTTTCTGCTTTGATTCCCCCTTTTATTCTTTATCCTTATCATCCTCACCCCAATCCTCTTCTTGCTTGTTTCCTTTTTTTTTGGGGGGGATGTCTTTCTGAATTAAAGTTATTTTTATTTACTTAATTTATTTGTTAACAGATCTTCGTTTTATATTTCCTTGTTGTTAATATTTTTATTGTTGGTATTACCCTTTTTGTCATTTATTATCATTATCATTATTATTGTTATCATTGGTATTATCGTTGTTATCATTATCATTATCATCATGATCCCTATTCTCTCCATTTCAATTGTTTATTGTTCTTCCTTCTTCCACTTTCTAATCATCCATACCTCTGTATGTGCGTGGTTGGTGTGTTTGTTTGTTTATTAGTGTTTTTACATATATTTGTTGTGTCATTATTATATTTTTTATCATTATTATTATTACTATTATTATGACTTTTATTATTATGTGTTTATATGTTATGATTTTCACTTTTTCTGTCTTTTCTTTTAGTTCTTTCGTGTGCTTTTTTTTTTCATCTCTCTTCTCGTCATTTTCTGCCAGTCTTCTAGTTAATCTCTTTCTTCTCTTACTTTCTCGTTCTTTCTTCCATTTTCGTTTTCTTTTTCCTCTTTTTTCGAATGATGTTTTTAAAAGTTTGTTTTTTTAGACGAAATAATACGACCAAAAAATGACTTTATTCTATGGTTACGTATCATATTGATCATCTCCTTCATTACAGGAACAGCTAAGACCATAAATCCAAAGAATGAGGTTCTCGAAATTCTCAAAATTTATCAAGATTTAACGTTGGTGTCTATAAATTAGGAGAGTTTCCGCTCGAAACTAGAGCGGCGAGATTAACGAAAACGGACTTTAATTACATGTAACAGACGGAACTGATGCGAAAGCCCTCAATTCTGGGTCATTAGAATAAATTGTAATTAGACAATAGGGTTGAGAGACTTCACAGATGCCTAATGAATGCCTAGATAACAGATGGATAAGGAGAGATAAGAAATAGATAAGGAATTTTGACTTGTGTGTCAGTGGTCTGGCCTTTTCTCAGTACTTGTTAATTTTCTCGTATTAGGAACTATACTTTTCCCGTTTTCTTTGATTTCTGAATCACATAATTTTTTTTGTCGTTATTTGTTTTGATGATAAGGAACTTTTTTTTTATTCGATTCTTGATTATTTGATGATATTCTACTTTTTAAGATTTATATATTTTTAATATCTATTTCAAATGTTCTATAAAATTTGTAAGTTAACATCTTTTTCTTCGTCTTTCTTTTGTAATCTTTTTGTTCTCTTCCTTTTGATATTGTTGTTCTTGTTGTCAGTTTTTTTAGCGTACTTCTCGGCATTTATTCTCCCTCTCTTGTTTTCTCTAATTTTCCGGATTTTCTGCCACTCTTTTGTTTGTCCGTATTCTTTGCCTTTACAGTCCGCTTCCCGTTATTGGCTTATTCTAATTTTGTTTTACAGCTTGTTTCCTTTCCTTTGTTAACTTTTTGTTTGATTTCTCTTCTGTTTATAACTCTATTGTTTTTATTTTTTTCATTCTATTTTGATATATATGCACACACACACGCACACACACACACACACACACACACACACACACACACACACACACACACACACACACACACACACACACATATATATATATATATATATATATATATATATATATATATATATACATATGTACATATTACCATAGATAGATAGTTAGATAGAGGTAGAGAGAGTAATGCCATATTCCACAATTTATCATTGTTTCTATGCTGCATTTTATTTTATGCTGAACACACTTACAAAGAAACAAACAAACACACACACACACACACACACACATGAACACTCACCCGTACCCCTGACCCTATCCCACCCACCCACCAACCCACTTACACACAAATATACATTCAATATCTAATTCAAACGCAAGAAACCATAACCTAAAAAAAAAAAAAAAAAAAAAAAAAAAAAAAAAAAAGCGAGGACCACATATATCATCGCAGGTGAAAAAAGGATACGGAATGTATAATATTTTCCTCTCGAGTCTGACACGATAACTAAAATGGATTCAGAAAACGTGAAAGCGTGTTATAAAAGCGACCACGTTGCCCGTACTCACTTCATCACTTGCAACTGGGGTGGGGGGGGGGGGGTCGGGGGGAGGAGTGGAAGGGAGGGAGAGGTGGGGGAAGTTTGGAGGGGGTAGTGGAAAAGGGAGAGGGAGGGGTGGGAAGGTGACTGGAGGGTGGGAGGGGGGTGGAAAGGAGAGGGAGGTGTGTGGGTGTTGGAAGGGGGGTGGAAAGGAGGGGGGAGGGAAGAGAGTAGGAGGAGACGGAAGGGGGTTGGAGTGGAGGGGGGTGTCATAATTTTTACAAAAAATTTTTTTTGTCTCTCTCTCACCTTTTCTTATTTTCACTTCGTTGTTGTTAAATGGAAAGTTTAATAGAATAACAGAAATAATAATCATAACCTAAAAACATACCTAAACACATATAACAAATACAACAGATAATTCATCCCCGGATTGTGTGTGATGCATTAGTGATGAGGGGAATGGGACTTGAATAGTGATTATACATTAATTTGTGAAGTGGTGTAGTGTCTGTTGTGGTGACGTCATCTCCGTGGACAGTCGGAAGAAGGTGAACAACAAAGAGCATGATGTTGGGATGATGATGAGAGATTGATGGATATCATGCTGACATACGGAAGTAAAGACATGCATACATACATTCATACATACATACATACATACATACATACAAACATACATACCTACATGCAGACATACATACATACATACATACATACATACATACATACATACATACACACATGCATAAATGGACGGTTAGGTTGATAGATAAATAGACGGACAGGCAGGCAGATAAGTGGATGGGTTGGTTGATGCATACACAGATAGATACATAGAAAGATAGACAGATAGATAGATAGATAGATAGATAGATGAATTGATGGATAGATATAAAGATAGAAATAGAGAGATAGAGAGATAGAGAGATAGAGATAGATAGATAAATAAATAGAGAGAGAGAGAGAGAGAGAGAGAGAGAGAGAGAGAGAGAGAGAGAGAGAGAGAGAGAGAGAGAGAGAGAGAGAGAGAGAGAGAGAGAGAGAGAGAGAGAGAGAGAGCGAGAGAAAGAGATAGATAGAGATAGATAGATAGATAGAGTGAGAGAGAGAGAGAGAGAGAGAGAGAGAGAGAGAGAGAGAGAGAGAGAGAGAGAGAGAGAGAGAGAGAGAGAGAGAGAGAGAGAGAGAGAGAGAGAGAGAGAGAGAGAAAGAGAGAAAACGAGAGAGAGAAAAAAAGAGAGATCAACAACAACATCTCCCCGCAAATCAAGACAAAGCAGACGACCCGGAAATGCACACAGAAGAGCAGAAGAAGGAGAGAGAGAAAAAAAAAAGAAATAGAACGAGAAGAAAAGAAAAAAAAAAAAAAGAGAGAGAGAAAAAAAGAGTAAACCAAGTGTTCTTGTTATCCAGGGCGTGCGTGCGAGGCAGGTCAGATGTTAGGGGTCAGAAGAGAGGTCAAGTGAGCGAAAGGCCAACGTGGGGGGAGTGATGGTGAGAGGGAGGGTGGGGTGGGGGTGGGGAGGGTGGAGGAAGGGGTGGAAGATGAGGATGGGGAGGGGAAGAGGAAGGGGAGGGGAGGGAGGAGAGAAGATCTGGGAGGGTAGAAGGGTGAGGGAGGGCGGGAAAGGGAGGATGGGGAGGGTAGGGGAGGGTAGAAGGGGGAGGGAGGAGGGGGAGGGGAAGGGAAGGAAGGAAGGGGAGGGGAGGGGAGGAGGAAAGAAGACCAGGAAAGGAAGAGGAGGGGACGGGTTGGGGGGAGGGAGTCCGGCTGGGTAACGGGATGGGAGGGACGTGGAGGGGGATAGGATGGGGGAGGGGGGACGATGGCGAGTAAGAGATGGGGAAGGGGGGGTAGGGGATAGGAGGGAGGGAGGGAGGGACGGTCGGGGGTTTCCTAGAGGGAGGGCATCCGACGGCGATGGTCATGCAGTTGTAATGGTTAAGGTTATTTGGGTGTGGTTAGAATGGACAGAGAGAGAGAGAGAGAGAGAGAGAGAGAGAGAGAGAGAGAGAGAGAGAGAGAGAGAGAGAGAGAGAGAGAGAGAGAGAGAGAGAGAGAGAGAGTGAGTGAGAGAGAGAGAGAGAGAGAGAGAGAGACAGAAAGAGAAGTTGGGATTCAGGGAGGAGGAGAGAGAGGGAGGGGTCTGAAGAGGCTGAAATAAAGGCACAAGAGGTCAGAAAAGGTGAGGCCAGGTCAGATGGGCGGGGCTACATCTCACGGGCGTGTCTCGAAGTGATGTAGGTGTGGCTTATTTGAGGAAACGAGATGAGTTGTGACTCAATGAGTAAAAAAAAAAAAAAAAAAAAAAGAAGAAGAAAAATAGATGAAGAGGCGAATCAAGGGGATTGAGATAATTTGATATCTATTCGACGCCGAGTACTTGTCTAAACAGACGCTCGAGAGTGTGTGAGGAAGGGGCATGTATTCAACAAGGGGAGATGTTTTTGAATGCTGAGAGGGGAATGGACGTAAGTGGAGAGGTAGATAGATAGATGAATAGATAGATAGATAGAGAGAGAGAGAGAGAGATAGATAGATAGATAGATAGAGAGAGAGAGAGAGAGAGAGAGAGAGAGAGAGAGAGAGAGAGAGAGAGAGAGAGAGAGAAAGGGGGGGAGGGGTGAGAGAAAAAGAGAGAGAGAGAGAGACCGAGAGAGACAAAAATAGAGAGAAGGGGCGGTACAGAGAAAAATAGAGATATTTAGATAGATAAAGAGGTAAGGGGAAGATAAGTAGAAACGATAGATAGACAGATAGAAATAAAGATAAAGATAGATCGACCGATAAAGAGATAGATAGATGGATTGATTGATAGATAGATAGAGAGAGAGATAGATAGATAGAGAAAGAGAGAGAGAGAGAGAGAGAGAGAGAGAGAGAGAGAGAGAGAGAGAGAGAGAGAGAGAGAAAGAAAGAGAGAGAGAGAGAGAAAAGAAAGAAAGAAAGAAAAATAGATAAACAGATAGATAAATAGACACAAAAATAGATAGCCAGATAGATATAGATATAGATACAGATATAGTTATTTCATCTTCGTTTTCTTATTAATTGCAAGTGCAGTAATTTCATCCTGGTAACTCCTCCGTGCGCCATACCCTTCTCTATGTCAGCGTTCTAATCATAGTAATTGGAATAGCTTCATTATTGAGCCATTTCATTATCTAGAACAAATGACAGAGAAAGGAAGGAAGGAATTGTCCTGAAAGAGGGCGAGGGAACGAGAGAAGGGCGAAGGCGAAGGCGGAAGCAGAGAGGGTGAATTGCACGCGCGTGCGTATACGACCGGAGGGAAGGAAAGGGTACAAACACACACACAAACATTTCATCACACATACATATATACATATACATATACACAAAGTAACAGAACTATTGCGTAAATAAACGTTGCGAGAAGGTGGATGATGAGAGAGAGCGAGAGAGAGAGAGAGAGAGAGAGAGAGAGAGAGAGAGAGAGAGAGAGAGAGAGAGAGAGAGAGAGAGAGAGAGAGAGAGAGAGAGAGAGAGAGAGCAAGCATACACAATTAAATGTTTACATATCAGGAGAACGATATAACAGTATGGATTATCACCCTCAGCATGCAAGGTCCTCTCCTAAGGTCACATGATTACATGAGAGAGAGAGAGAGAGAGAGAGAGAAAGTAAAAAGAAACAACACCCAAAAACTCCCGATTGAAGAGAGGAGAGCATCCGCATCAAACAAGATCTCAGCTTTTCGTAACGCTTTCTGGGTCTCCTTCGCCAGGGCAGGTCCTACCAGGATGTTCTAAAGGAAACAGATGGGGAGATATTAACCCTTCGCCCCCATCCACTCCCCCTCCTCCCCCCACACCGCTCTTTCTCTCTACCTTCCTCCTTCCACCTCCTCTGCCTCCATTCGCCTCTCGTACCCTCCACCTCTCCCCCACTCTATTACTCTCTCTTCTCGTTCTCTCTTCCCTCCCTCTTACCACCCACTATGCCTCTTCCTCTCCTCTTCCTTTTTTCATTCCTCTCCCTCTATTCCCTCCCTCCTCCCTTACTTCTTATCTCTCTCTTAGCCCCCACTACCACTCCTTCCTTCCCCACAATCCTTCTTCCCTCCACCTTGCCCTCCCTCAACCTCCCTCTTTCCTCTCCATTACCCTCCCCCCAACTCCACTTCCTTTCCATTCCCACCCCTCCTTCCAGTCCTCCCTCCTCCTCCTTTTAATCCTCCTCCTCCTCCTCTTCCTCTTCTTCCTTCTCCTCACTCTCTCATACAGTCCTTCCTCCTCCCACTCCTCCTCCTCGACCTCTTCCTCCTCCTCCTCCTCCTTCTCGACCTCCTCCT
>BOPN01000969.1:232500-235000 GCA_017312705.2 Penaeus japonicus
TTCTCCTCCTGCTCTCTCTCCTCTTTCTCCTTCTGCTCTCTCTCCCCTCTCTCCTTCTCCTCTTTCTCTTCCTGATATCTCTCCCCTTTCTCCTCTTGCTCTCTCTCCCCTCTCTCCTTCTCCTCTTTCTCTTCCTGATATCTCTCCCCTTTCTCCTTCTGCTCTCTCTCCCCTCTCTCCTTCTCCTCTTTCTCTTCCTGATATCTCTCCCCTTTCTCCTTCTGCTCTCTCTCCCCTCTCTCCTTCTCACGTTTCTCCTCCTGCTCTCTCTCCCCTCTTTCCTTTTCCTCTTTCTCTTCCTGATATCTCTCCCCTTTCTCCTCTTGCTCTCTCTCCCCTCTCTCCTTCTCCCCTCTCTCCTCCTGCTCTCCCTCCCCTCTCTCCTTCTCCCCTTTCTCCTCCTGCTCTCTCTTCCTTCTCTCCTTCTCCCCTTTCTCCTCCTGCTCTCTCTCCTCTTTCTCTTCCTGCTCTCTCTCCCCTCTCTCCTTCTCCCCTTTCTCCTCCTGCTCTCTCCTTCTCCTCTTTCTCCTACTGCCCTCTCTCCCCTCTCTCCTTTTCCCCTTTCTCTTCCTTCTCTCCTTCTCCCCTTTCTCCTCCTGCTCTCTCTCCCCTCTCTCCTTCTCACCTTTCTCCTCCTGCTCTCTCTCCCCTCTCTCCTTCTCCCCTTTCTCCTCCTGCTCTCTATCCCCTCTCTCCTTCTCCTCTTTCTCTTCCTGATATCTCTCCCCTTTCTCCTTCTGCTCTCTCTCCCCTCTCTCCTTCTCCCCTTTCTCCTCCTGCTCTCTCTCCCCTTTCTCCTCTTGCTCTCTCTCCCCTCTCTCCTTCTCCCCTCTCTCCTCCTGCTCTCCCTCCCTCTCCTCTCCTTCTCCCCTTTCTCCTCCCTGCTCTCTCTTCCTTCTCTCCTTCTCCCCCCCCCCTCCGTTTCTCCTCCCTGCTCTCTCTCCTCTTTCTCTTCCCTGCTCTCTCTCTTCCCTCTCTCCTTCTCCCCTTTCTCCTCCTGCTCTCTCCTTCTCCTCTTTCTCCTACTGCCCTCTCTCCCCTCTCTCCTTTTCCCCTTTCTCTTCCTTCTCTCCTCCTCCCCTTTCTCCTCCTGCTCTCTCTCCCCTCTCTCCTTCTCCCCTTTCTCCTCCTGCTCTCTCTCCTCTCTCTCCCCTCTCTCCTTCTCTCCTTTCTCCTCCTGCTCTCTCTCCTCTCTCTCCTTCTCCCCTTTTTCTTCCTGCTCTCCCTCCCCTCTCTCCTTCCCCCCTTTCTCCTCCTGCTCTCTCTCCCCTCTCTCCTTCTCCCCTATCTCCTCCTGCTCTCTCTCTCCCCTCTCTCCTTCTCCCCTTTCTCCTCCTGCTCTCTCTCCCCTCTCTCCTTCTCCCCTTTCTCCTTCTCCCCTTTCCCTCTTTTTTTCTACCTTTCTCCGTCATCTCTCTCTCTTCTCCCTCCTTTTCTCCTTTCTAATCTCTTTATCTCCCCTCTCCATTCTCTCCTTCTACCTCTCCCCTTCTCTTCTTTCTCCTTCACCCTCTCTCCCCTCTCCTCTCCCCTTCTTTTCTTTCTCTTTCACCCTCTCTCCCCTCTCCTCTCCCCTTCTTTTCTTTCTCCGTCACCCTTCTCTCCCCTCTCTTCTCCCCTTCTCTTCATTCTCCTTCACCCCTTTCTCCCCTCTCCTCCCCTCCTTCTCTCGCCTCTCCCCTCGCATTTCTCTCCCCTCTCCTCTCCCCTTCTCTTCTTTCTCCTTCACCCCTCTCTCCCCTCTCCTCCCCTCCTTCTCTCGCCTCTCCCCTCGCAATTCTCTCCCCTCTCCTCTTCCCTTCTCTTCTTTCTCCTTCACCCCTCTCCTCCCCTCTCCTCCCCTCCTTCTTTCGCCTCTCCCCTCCTTCTCTCGCCTCTCCCCTCGCATTTCTCTCCCCTCTCCTCTCCCCTTCTCTTCTTTCTCCTTCACCCCTCTCCTCCCCCTCCTCCCCTCCCCTCCTTCTCTCGCCTCTCCCCTCGCATTTCTCTCCCCTCGCATTTCTCTCCCCTCGCATTTCTCTCCCCTCTCCCTCTTCCGCTGTTTCCATTATTCTATTATTCTTCAGACACAGTGTGCGTGTGTTCAGTTGTATGTTGCTATTTTTAGGCATTCAGTATTTGACCCTTTGTGTCTTTTCAGTTGTTGTTATGATGAGTTTTTGTGAGTGTGTGTGTGTGTGTGTGTGTGTGTGTGTGTGTGTGTGTGTGTGTGTGTGTGTGTGTGTGTGTGTGTGTGTGTGTGTGTGTGTGTGTGTGTGTGTGTGTGTGTGTGTGTGTGTGTGTGTGTGTGTGTGTGTGTGTGTGTGTGTGTGTGTGTGTGTGTGTGTGTGTTTGTGTGTTTGTTTGTACATTTGTCGTGGTCATGATATCAATTTTTAGATTTTTTCATATTTTTTTATATAACTTTTATCCCTGTACACTTGTTTTATTTCTTTTGGCATAAATATTTAAATACTCTTTAGTAAAGATTTTATCAAGATCATTTTTCGTAAACCGGCCT
>BOPN01000969.1:318260-320760 GCA_017312705.2 Penaeus japonicus
CCCCCATCCCCTTCCCCCTTTAGCCTCCTCCTCCCTCCTCTTCCTCCTCCTCCTCTTCCTCCCTTCCATCTCTAGACTTTCCCCTCTGGACACAACCCTCAACCCCATCACCCACTTCCCTTCTAGATAAACATAACTATGGACATACTGCCTATAGACATCCCCTTCCCCCTTTCCCCTCTTCCTTTAAAATCTACTCTTGTCAACCCCTCTTCTTTACCCTCCCCTCTTGACACCTCCATCCTCCCCTCTAACCCTCCCCCTTTAAACGCAAAACCCGCTTCCCTCCCTCTCCCATCGCTACTCCTTTTACACCCCCTTTCCCTTTCACCCCCCACCCTCGTCCCCCTTTTATCCGTTACCAATACCCCCAACTTTATCACGTCCCCCTCTCCCTTCCCTTCTCCTCCTCCCCCTTTTACTCCTCTTATTCACCCCTCCTCCCCCACCCCCTCCCCATCACCCTCTTCCCCATCTTAATCACCCTTCACCCCTTCCCCATCACCGCCCATCACCCCCATCACCCCATCGCCCCTCTCCCCTCCCCATCCCCATTACCCCCTCCCCCATCCTAATTACCCTTCACCCCTACCTCATCACCCTTCACTTCCCCCCCACCCATCACCCTTCACCCTCCCTCCCCATCCCCTCATCACCCCATCGCCCCTCTCCCCTCCCCCATCCCCATTACCCCCTCTCCCCTCCCCCCATCCCCATTACCCCCTATCCCCCATCCCCATCACCCCCAATCCCCCATCACCCCATCACCCTTCACACCCACCCATCACGCATCACCCCATCACCCCCATCCCCTATCCCCATCACCCCATCGCCCCCCTACCCATCACCCTTCACCCCCCAAATTACCCCCCATCCTCCCCATCACCCCACGCACACGCACACACAAAGCACAACCGCAACGAGATAAAAAGCTCGAAAACAGGATCTCGAGAAACAGATCCCCAGACGCTCACTGGGACACATAATACGCCCCATCCTCAGGTTTATCACGAAAGGCGTCACAAGATCTCGGATGCGGTGGGGGGGGAGTTGGGGGGATGGGGGGAAGGGGGTGAGGGGTTGGGGTGAGGGGTTGGGGGGAGGGGTTGTGGGATGGGGTGAGGGGTTAGGGATGGGGGTGAGGGGATGGGGATGGGGATGGGGTTAGGGGGTTGGGGGGAGGGGATGGGGTTAGGGGTTGGGGGTTGGGGTGAGGGGTTGTGGGGATGGGGGTGAGGGGATGGGGGGAGATGGAGGTAAGTGAGGGTGTATAGGGGCGGGGGAGGAGTGGGGGAGGAGAGGGGAAGGAGGTTGGGGGTAGGGGAAGGTGAGGAGAGACTAGAAAGAGAGAGAGAAGGGGGGGGAAAGAGAGAGAGGGGGGGGAGAGAGAGAGAGGGGGGAGGGAGAGAGAGAGAGGGAGGGAGAGAGAAGAAGGAAAGAGTGGACAAAAAAAAAAAAAAAAAAAAAAAAAAACAAGAGAAGAAGGCGAAGAAAGGTGATAAGAGTTACTGACCGGACGAGAGGAGGGGGGGAGGGGGAGAGGGAGAAGGGATAGAGGGAGGGTAGGGTGGGGGAGGGAGGGAGTAATAGCTCCTGGAGAGCAAACAGATAGATAGGGAAGGAGAGGGAGGGAGAGAGGAGGAGGAGTAGGAGTGGAGTAGGTAAGGAAGGGAGGAGGGGGGGGAGAGAAGAAACTATCTCTTATCATCAAACCGCAACATCCCGACATCCCTCCCGCCCCCCCCCAACCCCCCCCCCCCCCCCCCCCCTAACCCCCCCCCCCAACCCCCCTCCAACCCCATCTCCTCAACGCCGAAGATCGCGTCCGGTGAACCTTATCGGAAGAAAGAAAGAAAGAAAGAAAAAAAGAAAAAGATAACTTTTAATTGCACCGTGACGCAACCCAGCTTTATCGTCAAACGAATACGCCGTAACTGATATCAACTTGACATTGAATCTGTCTGTCACGTGGCCACGCATGACACCCGCACGTGATCCCTAACGCTTGATCTTTCGTAAGCTTGGAAGATTCCGTAAGATTTGATAGTTTACGCGTCTTTCTGTTGGGATTGGAATAGATATTGATTGACGAATAGGGATAGAGAGATAGATATGGATAGAGATAGAGTGATAGATATGGATAGAGATGGAGATGTATGGATAGAGATAGAGTGATAGATATGGATAGAGATAGAGATGTATGGATAGAGATAGAGATGTATGGATAGAGATAGAGTGATAGATATGGATAGAGATAGAGATGTATGGATAGAGATAGAGATGTATGGATAGAGATAGAGTGATAGGTATGGATAGAGATAGAGATGTATGGATAGATGTAGAGAGATAGATATGGATAGAGATAGAGATGTATGGATAGAGATAGATAGATAGATATGGATAGAGATAGAGATGTATGGATAGAGATAGATAGATAGATATGGATAGAGATAGAGATGTATGGATAGAGATAGATAGATATGGATAAAGATAGAGATGT
>BOPN01000969.1:325760-330760 GCA_017312705.2 Penaeus japonicus
TGTCGTAAGAAATGTTTTACCTTGACTTTTAAATCCGAGGTTGTGATATCAGAAGATTCGTCTTCAGATTCAAGAGAATGCGAAAAAATTGGCTCTGTATCTTTAACGATGTGATACAGTTTTATACACGAAATAAGAAAGGAAGTAAGTTGAAAGAGAGGTGCGAGTATTATCAAACGTTAAAGCTGAAGTGAATACATTTGCAATAGAAGTATGCAACGAGGAGGAATTCTAAATCGACAGGGGTAATGATAATATGCAACAATATAAAATAGTAATGGCTGGAATATGTTTAATAAAGCTGGAGTTTGCGTGATCCTCGTTCTCCCCCACTCCCCCCTTCCCCCCTCCCCCCACACACACATACACCTCCTCCACCCCCTCCTCCCCCTTTCCCCCCCAAATAAGAGAAGTCGAGAGGATTTGTGTGTACGTGTGTATATGTGTGTGTGTGTGTGTGTGTGTCTGTCTGTCTGTCTGTGGTTATGTCTGTGTCTGTGTGCATGTCGTAATTGTTTATGCTTACGAGTATGCATGTTTACATATGCGTGCACGTTGTGTTTATTTATACCTTTGTAAACATAAGTGCACATTTCATATAAAACTTGTGTAGGAATATGATAACCTATACACAGGAAATAAGAAATACATAGTGGCACGTTGTCTGAAGAAAAAAAAAAGAATTCCACGCACATCATGCACGCACACACAGGCACGAAAATGAGACAGTTTGATGGACAAGCAACATTAGGCGATATGAATATAGATTTTGAAAATGCAACTTGAGAGATTTATGCGGGCAACTGCAGACGAAGACTATGTTTCAGTGAAATTAATGATCCTTGTGGTTACTGATATTGTTGGTAGAATCAATTAAGGTGAAAATTGATAGCAATTTTGATAATGATAGCAACATCGGATTAATCATAAATTAATGGTGTTGATGCTGTCAAACGATACGATTTTTTATCATCATTATCATTTGCATTATTATTATCATTATTGTCAATGGTATTCTTATTACTGTTATGATGATGATGGTGATTATAATGATAAGGATTATTATTATCATACTGATAAAGATATTCTTTCAGATTATTATCCTTATCAATATAATTTTCATTTAGTTTCAAACTTTTTCCGTAGTCAGTATTATTTGTCTTTAACAATGTTTTCATCATTATTATTGCTAATACTATGCTTATTTATTACTATAATCATCATTGTTACCATCATAATTATTATTGATAATATCAATATAATTGTCATCATTGTTATGATTGTTATTACAATCCTCACCATTATATTTGTTATATCTAATACCTTTATTGATCTTGTAATTATCATCATTATCATCATTATCATCATTATCCTCTTTATCATAATTATTGATATCATAATTAATTTCATTATTAATATCATTATTATGATAATTATTACGATTATTGTCATCATTATCATCATTGTAATTATTGTTACTATTGTCATTGTTATTATCATTATCATCGTTACTGTTATCATTATCATCATGATTGTTGTCATTATCTTCACAATTATTATCATTATTGATATCTTTGGTATTACAACTATTATCATTATTATCATCCTCATCACCATTGTTATTATTGCCCTTATTTTCATCATCATTGTTATCAATACCATCATTATCATTCCATCCTTTTGATTGTTATTATCAGTATTACCATCATTATCATTTGTTATTATTATTATATTGATTATTTTATTGATGACTATATCATATTGTATTGATAATTATAATATTTCATATCAATTATTGATTATATATATTGATTATCATTTTTTGTAACTATTGTTATTATTGTTGTTATTATTATTATCTTTACCAATATATTTTCGTTTTTACAATTCTCATCACCATAATTTTCCTCATAATCATTTATGTTATTGATTTTTTATGTTATTATCATTATCGTTATTATCATTGCCATCATTATTATCACCACCATCATCATTTTGATTATCATCAATATTATTATTGTCATAATCATTATTATTATTATCATTATTATTATTACTATCATTGTTATTATTACCATTATCATTATTATTATCATTATTATTATTATTATTATTATCTTTCTTATTATCATTATCATTATCATTATTATTATCATTATTATTATTATTATTTTTATTATTGTAACCATTATCATTATCATTAACATTGATATCATCAAACATTCTGTTACCATTATTGCTATCATTTTTTTCATTTCTATTATTTTTGTTCAAATCAATATTACAATTATCATTACTATCATTACTATTGCTATTATCATTATTAGTTTTCGTTACCATTATTTTTATCATTATTTTGTTATTTTTGTTATCATCAAATCAGTATTACAATTATCATTATCATCATGATATTGTCAACACTATCACCATTACTGTTATCATCATTATTACTATTATCACTATCATTATCATCAGTATTGTATTTATCATGCCTGCTGTCATTATCATCATTATTCTTGTTCTTATCATTATCATTCTTATTGTTATTATCGACAGTATTACTATTTTACCATTATTATTACTCTCATTGTTATCCTTTCCCTCATTATCATTAACACTATTAGTACCATTCTTATTATCATCATTGTTATTGTTATCTTTATCATTACCATTATTATTGTCTACTATTATTGTCATTATTATTATTATCATTATCATTATCATCATTATTATTATGATTATTATTACTGTTATTGTTGTTATCATGGCCATTATCATTATCATTAGTATTTTTTCGTTATTATCATTATTATCTTTATTATTATCATTATCATTACTAATACTATCATTATTACCAATACTGTTATTGTCATATCTATTCTCATTATCCTTTTTGTTGATTGTATCATGATTAATTATTAACATTGTTATCATCATCATAGTCATATTAATCATCATTATTGTTATCATTATCATTATTTTTTTCTTTGCTATTATAGTTAGTACCAATATTATTATCCTACTTATAATTCCTATTATTGTTATTATCATGATGTTTACAATCAATTTTATCATTATAAACATCCTCATCATAATCATTATTAGAAATACTTCAATTATTTCTTTCATCATCATGATCTTTATGATCTTTATCATCGTAATTAATATCATTACTATTACTAGCATTATAATTATTGTCATCACCATTTTTTTCATAAATCGTAGATGTCTTACTATAGTTTACTTTTAATTGGCATATGCATTATTAAGATTATCAATATTTTTATAATGTTATCAAAATTATCATCGTTGTTTTCATCATTATCAAAATCGTATCACCATTAGTGACATTACTATGATTAGTATATGCATAACATGTGATTCTTATTTTGTTATTTTTTGATACTGTGATCATTCTTCATATCATGATTGTTATCGTAATTATCTTTTTAATCATTATAGTTATTGATTTAACTTTTAGTGTTATTTATACTGTAATAATTCTTTATGTTTATGATCAATGGAAATGCAAAGAAATACTTTCGAATCTAATTACTTGCAATGATAAGCAAGTAACGACACTAGGGGCCTAATTTGTAAATAATATATATAAGAATGGAACCTACGTACAAAGTATTCAGCCAGAGTGGGATGGTAATGTCATGTTTCTCCTATTCCGGAAAATTCTGATCCACACGCGACACTATTAACCATTCATGGATTCCTACACTTATGGTGAGAGACCTTGACAAATTATAGCCTACTGTACCTTTTACCTTACCGGCCTTCGCCCTTGTTAAACTCTACGGCCTGGCAACCCTGATTTTACTGTGTCGGTATCTTGGTGACAGGAATGTCTCTTCCGTGATAATAGATATTGCTTTTGCTCTTCATGTTCTAATGGGATTGTATTTGAAGTCTTTTGGAGAAATATTTTCTCTATAATCAAATTTGATTCATTTATTTAGTGGTTCAGATACCAGACCTTATATTTTATATCCAGTTTTTCCATTTCATATATGAAAACAAAGATACACACACACAAACATACACACACACACACACACACACACACACACACACACACACACACATATATATATATATATATATATATATATATATATATATATATATATATATATATATATTCCTTCTTATTCATGTTTCATTCCTATTCTATACATCTGGCTCTGTTTATACCAAATTCTTTCACTTTACTCATCCCACCCTCCCCTTCGACCCTCTTTCCCTCAACGCTTCCCATCTCTCACCCCCCAACACTTCCCATCTCAGACTTCACCACTCCCCACTTCTTATTCCACTACTCCCCCTTCCCCCACAACTCCCCACCTCATACTCACCACTCCCCCTCCCTCTCCCCACCAATCCCAACCTCACTCCCTACTCCCCCCTCTCCCCCACAACTTCCCACCTCGTACTCCCCCCCCCTCCCCCCACTACGCCCCATCACCCAACCCATTATCCTGTCTGCATTCTACATCACTGACAGCCAAACTCTTTGGAAAGACACGCTACTTTTCACAGTAGAATAAATAATGAACAAGAGAGCAGGCTGCGTCAACAAGCTGGCTTAGTCTTCTTTATAGTTCAACACTAACGATACGTAGGTAAAGTTAAGAAAAAAAGTTCAAAGAAAAAAAAAAAGTAAACAAAAAAAAAAGAAAAACCTTTTTGAAAGCACTGTGATGATTGTGTTATTTCTTCTGAGAATGGTTTGGCGTGCGTTGAAATTTTTGCTCGTGAAGTTAAAGAAAAAAAGAAAAAATATATACTTAAGAATGTGAAATGTATATAGCAGTTTGACGGTGATGTGGAAAATGAATAGAAGAATGACAGTAGTAAAAGTGATAATGATGATGACAAGGATGATGATGGTGATGATAATGATGACGTTAATTATGATAATGATGATGGTTATAGTAATGGGGATGATGATGGTGATGATTTTGTTGATGGGAGTAGATTTTGAAATTAAG
>BOPN01000969.1:343260-345760 GCA_017312705.2 Penaeus japonicus
TGTGTCCTTCAAGTATTATGTATGCATACGTTATGTGTTTGATTGTGTGTGTGTGTGTGTGTATATACGTGTGGGTGTGTGCGTGTGTATGTGCTTGTGTTTGTGTGTGTACTTGGGTGTGTAAGTGTATGTGTTTATGCGTGAAATGAAAATAAAAGGGGAAGAATAAGAGAGAAAGAGAAAAAAGCTAAATGTGGTAAACAAGAGATGAGAGGAAAAAGGTACATAAAGAGTTAGACTGAAATAAAAGCAAAGTATGTGAGTGCGTGTATGTTCATTTACAAGCATGCGTCAAGAGTACGTTTATTATCTCTTTCTCTCTCTCTCTCTCTCTCTCTCTCTCTCTCTCTCTCTCTCTCTCTCTCTCTCTCTCTCTCTCTCTCTCTCTCTCCCCTCTCTCTCTGTCTCCCCTCTCTCTCTCTCTCCCCCCCCCCTCTCTCTCTCTCTCTATCTATCTATCTATCTATCTATCTATCTATTTCTCTCTTAGGAGAAAGGGGGAATGGAGAGGGAGGGGGGGTAGAAAATGATACGGGGGTGGGAGTAATAGGAAAGGATGAAGGAGGAAGGGGAGGAGAGAGAGAGGGGGGGGGGGGGAGAGCAATAGGAAAGGATGAAGGAGGAAGGGGAGGAGAGAAGGGGGGGTGGGGAGGTTAAGAAGGTCAGTGATCGAAAAGAGAGTAGTCATTGCGGTATTAGACTTTAACTGTATCATTTCCCCCCTCCCCCTCCCCCCCCACCCCACCGCACCTTCCCCACCTTTTCACTCTACTTTCCTCTCATTTCCTCTCCCCTCCACCTCCTTTCCTTCCCCTCCTCCCTCTCTCCTTCTTTTTCATATCTTCTTCCCTCTATCTCCTCATTCTCCGTCCCTCACTCTCTTCCTCCCTCGATATCCTTTGTTTTCCCTCCCTCTCTCTTTCCTTCCCTCTCCTTCCTTTTTTTATCTGTTGACCCTTATTACCTTCCCCTCTTCTTCCATCCTTCTCTCCTTCCCTCTCATCTCCTCCTCCCTCTACTCCATTTCCCCTCTTCCCTTCCCCTTTCCTTCTCTCTTTCTCTCCTTCCCTCTTATATCTTACTCCCTCCACTTCCTTTCCCTTCCCTCATTCTCCATTCTCTCCCACTCTCCTCCCTCCAACCCCACCCCCACCCACACCCCAACCCCCACCCACCTTCTCCTTCCATTTCCCTCCCCCCCCCATCTGCCCCTCCTCCACCTCTTTATCCTTCACCTTCTCACCCCTCCTCCTCCCATCCCCGCCCCCGATCCCTCCACCTTCGATCCTCCACCCCCTCATCCCCCCACCCCCTCCTACCTCCATCTCCCCTCCTCGACCCCTCCACCTTTCCACTTCCCCCCACCTCCCTCAGACCCGTTATCCTCTTCTACATAACAGGCAACAGAGGCCGTTATTCCCCCCCCCACCCCCACCTCCTTCCCCCCTCTCCCCCTACACCATGATGTCCTGCATAACCCCCTCCCCCCCACGCCTCCCCCAATTGCTCGTTAGTTGAGTTCTTGTGTTTAGGAGTATCATTGCAACTGTGAATGGCATCGCTCTGGGAGATGGAATTATCTTGATGCTGAAGCGATGAAAATGCCTGTCTGTCGGTCTGTTTCTCTCTCTTCTTTCTCTCTTTCTTTCCATTTTCTGATCTATCTTTATATTTTTACTATATTTTATATTTCTACCATACTTTATCTATCTATTTACTGATCTATCTATCTTTATCTATCTATCTAATTAACTATCTATCTATCTATCTATTCAACTAACTATACATCCATCTATCTATTCAATAAACAATCAATCTATCTATCTATCTGATTAACTATTCATCTATTTCTATATCTAATGAACCATCCATCTATATCTTCAATGAACTATCTATCTATCCATCAATCTAATGAACTATCCATCTACCTATCTATCTATCTACCCAATCAACTACCCATTTATCTATCTATATAAACAACTATCCATCTATCTCTATAGCTAATGAACTAGCTAACTATCCATCTATCTAATGAAGTATCTATCTGTCTAATTAACTGTCTATCTATCTATCTAATGAGCTATCTGTCTAATGAATCATCTATCTATCTATCTAATGAGCTATCTGTCTATCTTTCTAATGAACTATCTATCTGTTTTTTTTCTTGTTCGTCTATTAATCTTTTTTGTTGTTTCTTTATATCGCTTCTCTATTTTTTGCTTGTTTGTTTGTCTGTCTCTAGCTCTTGCTCCTTTTTCTCCTTTTCTATCTCTCTATTCATCTTGCTCCGTCTCTTTATCTGTATCTCTTTCTATCTTGTTCTATATCTGTCTCTCTTTCTTTTTCTCCCTCGTCATTTCTCTCCCCTCTCTATCTGTCTATCTATCTCGATCTATCTATCTAAATCGATGCAAGCACAGATTCAGATATGTCCTTGTATGTGTATATCTATCTCTGTCTATTTATATTCTCTCTATATATTTCTCTTTCTCTCTCTCTA
>BOPN01000969.1:353260-355760 GCA_017312705.2 Penaeus japonicus
TATATATATATATATATATATATATATATATATATATATAGAGAGAGAGAGAGAGAGAGAGAGAGAGAGAGACACACACACATACACACAAACACCCACATATACATATAATCGAAGAAAAAAAAACATAAATTAAAGATGTATCTATTATCAGTATCTAGATCATATATCACGATTTCGACTTTGAAATATAGTTAAGAGTCAATGAAAAATAAATCGATTTTCAACCAAACGAGAAAGTGAGAGGCAGCTGACCCTGAGTGAGGAGGAAGACGTTAAACATACAGCAGAAGTGAACGGGACGAAAAGGAGACGAAGGGGGCGTGGGATGGGAGGAGAGAGAGAGAGAAAGAGAGACGAAGGGGACGTGGGATGGGAGGAGAGAGAGAGAGAGAGAGAGAGAGACGAAGGGGACGTGGGAGGGGAGGAGAGAGAGAGAAAGAGAGATGAAGGGGGCGTGGGATGGGAGGAGAGAGAGAGAGAGAGAGAGAGAGAGAGAGAGAGAGAGAGAGAGAGAGAGAGAGAGAGAGAGAGAGAGAGAGAGAGAGAGAGAGAGAGAGAGAGAGAGAGAGAGAGAGAGAGAGAGAGAGAGAGAGAGAGAGAGAGAGAGAGAGAGAGAGAGAGAGAGAGAGAGAGAGAGAGAGAGAGAGAGAGAGAGAGAGAGAGAGAGAGAAAGAGAGAGAGAGAGAGAGAGAAACAGAGGAAGAGAGAGAGAATAAAGGTTCAAATGAGAGGGAAATAATTAAAGGGGGGGGGGGGGGGATATATAGGGATTAAGGGCAGATGGGGAGGGGGGATAAGTCAAAGAAGGAGATTTAAAAGCGAGATTATTGAGAAATGGAAAATTGGGGGTAGAAGGGAGGCAGAAGAAGAAGGAGAAGGAAAAGATATAGAGAGGGAACAGTCTAGAGAATAGAGAGGGGAAGAGATAGAAGAGCGAAGGAGGAAGAGAGAGGGAGAGAAGTCGGGCAGAGAGAGGAAGGAGGTTCAGACTCTGAGACTGGAGTAAGGAGGAGTTACAAATGACATGACAAATAGACGTGAAGTGAAGGGGAGGAGTCTAAGCAGGGTCAGGTGGACACAGGTCAGCAGGCGAGGAGGAAGAGGCGTGGGAACCATGCTCTCTGGACTCGCTCTGATTCCTCTCGCTCTTGCGCGCATCCTTCTCTGGGAGTCCTTTCTCTTGCGCCTCTTCTCTCGCTCCTTCTTCTCTCGCTCCTTCTGGCTCGCTTCTGTTCTCCTTCGCTCTCGCTTCTGTTCTATCGCTTCTTCTTTCTATCGTTCCTTCTTCTCTCGCTCCTTCTATCTCGCTTCTGTTCTATCGCTCTTCTTCTTTCGCTCCTTCTCCTTTCACTCCTTCTGTCTCGCTTCTGTTCTATAGCTCCTTCTTCTGTCGCTCCTTCTTCTTTCGCTCCTTGTATCTCGCTCCTTCTTTTCTCGCTCCTTTTATCTGGCTCCTTCTGGCTCGCTTCTGTTCTATAGCTCCTTCTTCTGTCGCTCCTTCTTCTTTCGCTCCTTGTATCTCGCTCCTTCTTCTCTCGCTTCTGTTCTATCGCTTCTTCTTCTTTCGCTCCTTCTGGCTCGCATCTGTTCTATCGCTTCTTCTTTCTAGCTCTTCTTCTCTTGTTCCTTCTATCTCGCTCCTTCTCTGTCGCTCTTATTCTTTCGCTCCTTCTGTCTCGCTTCTGTTCTATAGCTCCTTCTTCTTTCGCTCCTTCTATCTCGCTCCTTCTACTCTCGCTTCTTCTTTTCTCGCTCCTTCTATCTCGCTCCTTCTATCTCGCCCCTTCTGGCTTGCTTCTGTTCTATCGCTTCTTCTTTCTAGCTCTTCTTCTCTCGTTCCTTCTATCTCGCTCCTTCTCTGTCGCTCTTCTTCTTTCGCTTCTTCTTCTTTCACTCCTTCTGTCTCGCTTCTGTTCTATCGCTCCTTCTTCTGTCGCTCCTTCTTCTTTGGCTCCTTCTATCGCGCTCCTTCTTCTCTCGCTCCTTCTTTTCTCGCTCCTTCTTCTCTCGCTCCTTCTCTCTCGCTCCTTCTATCTCGCTCTTCTTTTATCGCTCCTCCTCTTTCACCCTTTTCGTTCGCTCTTCTTCTCTCGTTTTTCTTATCTGCTTCTTTTCCTCTCGATCCTCTTCTCTCGCTTTTTTCTCTCACTTTTCTTCTCTCATTCTTCGTCTCTCGATCCTCTTCTCCCGCTCTTCTTCTCTCTCTCTTTCTCTCTCGCTTCTCTTCTTTTATTCTTCTTCTCTCACTCCTCTTCTTCCGTTCCTCCTCTTTCGCCCTTTTCTTTCTTCTCTCGCTCCTCTTCTCACGCTTCTCCTATCTCGTTTTTCTTCTCTCATCTTTTTTCGCTCATCTTCCCTCCTCTTCTATCATCTGCTTTCATTCCTCTTTCTTCTGTCCACTTTCCTTCTTTTCCTTCCTCTTTCTTCTCCCCTTCCTTCTCTCCATGTCTTCTTCCTCCTCTTCTCGTCCTCCTGCATCAACACCGATCGTTTTCTA
>BOPN01000969.1:363260-369179 GCA_017312705.2 Penaeus japonicus
ATTGCGGTTGTTCTTAATTGTTATCATCATCATGATCTAATTATTATTATCACTTATAATGTTATTTTAATTATCATTACCAGCATTATTATCTGTATTATCACCATTATCAGTATCATTTTCATAATCAGTGTTATTGTAATTATCACTATTATTACTATCATTATCAGTAATATCATAACTATATTTTTATTATCATTATTTTCATTATTATTATTGTTATCATTATCAGTATTCCTATCACCGTTATCAATAAAATTACCCTGGTCATCATGATCATTAATATCATTGTTATCAGATGAAGCATAAATGCATATTTGAGGGATAGATAGATAGATATATAAATAGTTATAGATGGATAGAGAACTGGAAAGATAGACAGATAAATAGCTAGAGATAGATGGATAGTTATTTATAGATAGATAGAGATACAAATAAGTAGATAGATAGATAGGCAAGTATAAATAAATCGATGAATAGATAAAATATAAATAACGTGTTTCGTGTTCATCAGAAATTATTTTAATTGAAGGTGTGACATCTAATCGCGCCAGTTAAATTTCCGCGAAGTTAATCGTTTTGATTCAGACATACTTCACCTTCCTCTAGTAATCGGACTGGTGTTGACATTCTGGAATTTCTTGAACGCTTTCTATTCTGAAATTGTGTAGTATTTAGTATTGCGAGAGGTAATTGCCTTCACTTATTGTAGATATAACTTTGTGTGTATATATATATGTATATATATATATATATATATATATATATATATATATATATATATATATATATATATATATATATATATATATATACATAGTCTTCATTCCTTTTTATTCCTGTCTCCCTCTCATGTAATTCTGATGACGAGATAATCGAAGCGCGTCAATTACATTCATACCATTTGTCATAATGAACTCTTCATTCTTCTTGTTCATTTACATTCATGGGTTTAGCGCTTCTCTTCTCTTTCTCTCTCTCTCTCTCTCTCTCTCTCTCTCTCTCTCTCTCTCTCTCTCTCTCTCTCTCTCTCTCTCTCTCTCTCTCTCTCTCTCTCTCTCTCTCTCTCTCTCTCTCTCTCTCTCTCTCTCTCTCCCACATCCATTCTCTTTTTCTTTTTTAATCCTCGACCTCTTTTTCTCCCGATGCCTTTCACTCTCGCTCTATTTCCGTTCTCGTATCTACAGGTTCGCACCTTCTCTTCTCCTGGGAGCTGAGGGGGGGGGGGGGAGGGGGGAAAGGGGGAGCTTGGGGGGGAGGGGGGATTTGTGGGTGGTTAGGGTCGAGAGATATGAGGGGGTTGGCTGAAGATGGGTGTGTGGGGGGAGGAAGGGAGAGGGAG
This sequence comes from Penaeus japonicus, assembly GCA_017312705.2. Classification (NCBI taxonomy): domain Eukaryota; kingdom Metazoa; phylum Arthropoda; class Malacostraca; order Decapoda; family Penaeidae; genus Penaeus; species Penaeus japonicus. The sequence goes on from BOPN01000969.1 coordinate 364,603, forward strand.
GGAGGGAAGTATAAGGGGGAGGGGGGTATGAAGGGAGAGGGGGGTATGGAGGGTAGGGTAAGGTAAAAGCAAACCAAAGACTGGAATTTTTTTTTTCTTTTATGTTGCTTATAATCTCTTTAAGCAAATTGATTTATTATGCATTCATTTTTTTTCTTTATTTGTTTTCTTTGCGTCTTATCTCACTCTCTCATTCTCTATCTATCTATCTGTCTGTCTACCTCTTTCACTCTACCTCTATCTCTTTCTCTGCCTCTCCATTCATCTATCTTTCCTTAAGGTTGTCTATATATCTGGCTCATCTCTGTCTGTCTGTCTGTCTGTCTCTCTCTCTCTCTCTCTCTCTCTCTCTCTCTCTCTCTCTCACCCTTTCCTCTCTCTCCATCTATCCATCCATCCATCCCTCTATCTATCTATCCCTCTATCAATCAAACAATCTATGTCTATCCATCTACCTACCTCTTTTATTTATTCATGCATATTCCTTCTCGTTCCACTTTTTTGTGCTTTGGTTTTCGTTCATACATGACGATAAATTTTGCTATAGTCAATTACTTTCCTTTTAAGAGATACTGCAGAAGAAATACTGCCGATTTGTGCAATGAATATTGATTGTTAATTGAATCTGGAATCCTCAATCACTTATATTAATTTGCATATAGAGACTGTTATAAAAGAGGAAAAATGTCTGGTGAGGATGGGGATGATAGCAGCAAAAATGGTGATGATGATTATAATAATAATAATGGTTATAGGAGTGATAGTAATGATGATGATGAGGATGATAATGAAGATAATGTTGATAGATAAAATGAAAAAAGAGGGAAAGTTGATAAAAGAAAATAAAGATTGGGAAGAGAATTAAAAAAAAAAGGAAAAAAAAGTGTGGGACTACGAAGACGAATAAGAAAAGAAAACGAAAAAGAAAGAAGAAGAATACAAAGAATATAAAGAAACGAAACACAAATGCCAACAAGATGGAGGAGTAGAATAATAATAATAATAATAATAATGATAATAATAACAATAATAATAATAATGATAATAATAATAAAAACATATGAAGAAACAATAACCATAAGAGAAATCAAACAATCAATATATCTGTCAAACAAAAAACAACATGCAAATCCACAACATCGATCATTCACACCAAAGAAAACAAATGATATATATATATATATATACTTGTCACCAAGAATGTAGTAATGTATATTACAGTTGTCTGTCATTATCAGCTCTATGATTACTTCATTTTTTTTCTTTACAAAGCTCATCTATACAATGAATGTGGGCCTGTAGCGGAATTGCTTAACTGACTCACTTACTAACACACTCTCACTCACTCTCTCTCTCTCACACACACACACACACACACACACACACACACACACACACACACACACACATACACACACACTCACTCACACTCTCTCTCCCTCTCCCCTAAATATCCCCACAGTCTATCCATCCGCCAATCTAACTAAGTGTCCTTAAACTGAACCAAGTCTTCAGCTGAACCCGACATACGGAGTCGGCGTGTCAAGGGCAGGCGGAGCTGGCCGTCAGTAGTCAAGCTCCCAGTCGAACGCTACCTACTTCCGCTTCCTTCTCTCTTCTGTCTCCTTGTTTCTTCATTCATGTCTATATCTCGGAATATATACTTATACTTATATAAAATTTATGTATATCACATCCGATCCTTGCATAATATATGAATAGTACGGCTATACATTCAAACGTACACATACATTGGTATATTATATCTCTATCTGTCTGTCTATGTCAATGTGTACGTTTGTTTGTGTAAATATACATATATGTATGTGTATATACATACATACACACACCCGAGTTCCTCTTCGGACAAGGTAGATAGTTAAATTAAAATCTACAAGAATATATAGAAGACAGAAAGACCATAGGAACAAGTGGTGGAGGTCACATTAGGAGGGTCAAGGTTAAGCAATCCTGGGAAAGCTTTAGCTACTAAAGATGAGGTAAGGTCAACTGAAGGGATTCTAACACTTTTCTCTCATACGAGTTAGATGACATATGAATCAATATGGCTTCTACCAAGCATTAGACTCCCTCTTATATCTAGCACCGCCTTTGTATCTATTCATCTTTTTTTTCTTTTTTTTTGAGAACCTTACCAATTTCGTTTATACAAAATTTCGGACATGACGGAAGTCACACTGGAGAAGGAGCGTTGTGGGTCGCTTTTCGCTTCACCAAAGGTTTAGGTATCGTAGATAGATAGATATAAAGATAGATAGATAAGAGATTGAGGCCAGCTTATGCGAATAAAGAGCCTTTATCGGCAAGCGGCAAGTGAAATGGGACGACAAATAAATTACTGGAACTTCTTTTGCGAGTGATTAGTGTCTATGAATCGAGTTTCCTTATTTTCTTTTGTTTATCTACTTTAGGAAAAACTAAAGATACTCCCGGCTTAGTAAATGCTCTTAAAATGATGCCAAGTTCCCGACCCAATAAATTCGTTATCGATTAATCCCATAAATTCAAAGAAACATTGGCGAGACCACTGATCTCTTCATGTACAAGGGGTGATGGCAGAATAAAAAATGAAGATCATTAACACTGCGTTGTGTGTGTGTGTGTGTGTGTGTGTGGCGAGAGAGAAAGACACACAGAGAGAGAAAGATGCATGTACATACACTCTTCTCCTCTCTATCTTTTATCTATTTTCGTCTTTCATACTCTCTACACCCCCATTCCCTATCTTTCTCTAACTTCGTACCCCCTTCCCTATCTCCTATTCATTCCTTCCCCCTCTCCCTCCCCCTTTCCTCCCTCTCCTCTCCCCCTTCCCCCTCCCAATCAATCCACCACCACCACCCCCAACCTTCCCTCCCTCCATCTCTTTCTACCGCCCCCCCCTCCCTCCGTCCCTTCCTCCCTCCACCTATTCCCTCAATCCATCCACCATCCAACCCCCTCCTCTCCCATCCCCCCCCCCCCATCCACCTCATCCCAGACAAGGCAAGACAGGGCGAGGTAGTGGCATCCAAGGTGATTTATTAGCCTGTGCTGGCTCGCTACCGTGGGTATGACCGCAGAAATCAGCTGGGGAGAAAAGACCAGGTGTTCTCACGATTTACAACGCTGCTGTGTCTGAAGGTAGGGGTGGGGGTGAGAGAGAGAGGGTTGTGGGGTGGAGGAAGGGGTGGGAAAGAGTGGGGTAAGGGAAAGAATGAGAGTGGAGTCAAGGAAAAAGGAAGTGGGATAGAGAATTACAGAGAGGGGTTGAGGGGACAGGGGAGTGCAGGGGGTTGTAGACTGGTGAGGAGGTGAGGTGGGAGGTGGGTTGCATGGGGGTGGGCTGGATAAGGCACCAGGTGGAGGAGGAGTAGATGAAGAGAAAGAGGAGGAGGGGGAGGAGAGAAGGAGGAGGGGGAAGAGTAAGATTAGCACAAGAGTTACAGAAGATAGACAATGAGAAGCAGAAGTTGGAGCAGCAGTAGCAGCAGAAGGAAGAGAAGGAGGAGGAGGAAAAGCAGAAGCAAAAGGAGGAGCAGGAGGAGAAGAGGAGTATACGGGGGTGGGGTGGGGGGAGGAGGAGGAGCAGTAGAAGGAGCAGGAATGAAAAGAGGAGGAGGAGAAGGAGGAAGAAAAGACGGGCCATCGTGGGTTAGGGAGAGGGAGAGGATGGGTGGGGGTGGGGGGTAAGGTAGTGTATCATTAATTCAAAAATATATATAATAATAATTATATTACGAGAGAATGGAAATAGGAGGTAAAAATAAATCTTAAAACGTTAACACGAGAGAGATTATTGAATTTTGAGGCGATGAATGGGTGTAGAAAGGGAGGTAGAGGGGGTGGGGAGGGGAAGGTAGCGAGGTAGTTCTTTAAAGGGCGAAGGGGGTGGGGGGGGGTACAGTCAGATAGAATTACCCGGCGATAGTTTACCACCACCTCCTCCTGCAACTCACCCCCCTAACCCTGCAACCCACCCCCACCGCAAGAAAATAATGACGAAGAAAATCGAATATAAATCATAATTAAAATGAAGTGAAGAAATAACACACACACACAAAAATCAGAGCGAAAAAAAAGGGACACCATAATTCAGAGTCAAAATCATCCTTCTACACTATACTTGAGACACCATATGATTTAATGACCCGGATACCGCTAGCACCCAATGATTAAGGTACCCTCTGGTAACAGCAATACCTTCAGGGTAACTTCGGTATTCTTGAAGTATTGTTGTTGCTCTCCGGGTAACGTTGGTATCGCAGCCCAGGCGGAAAGTGCATTGTCACTGTACTTTGATGTAATGACATTCTGTAATGCTCGTGTGAAATCAGTTAGTTGTGGTGCTGGTAATCTTATGGAATTACTTATATGTATATGTGTATACATATAGATTTATATGTATACATACATACCACACAGACACACACACACACAGACACACACAGACACAGACACACACACAGACACACACACACACAGACACAGACACACAGACACAGACACAGACACAGACACGCACACACACACACACACACACACACACACACACACACACACACACACACACACAC
>BOPN01000970.1:5000-10000 GCA_017312705.2 Penaeus japonicus
GAGAGAGTGAGAGAGAGAGATAAAAAATGGAGCTTATAATGATTTCTTCTGATTGCTTCTTACTTTTTCTTTGCTTTTCCGTTATTCCATATTTTTTAACATAACTATGATGGTTCCTCTTTTGCTCTTAGGAAGAAGAAAAAAAAAATACATATTTACATTTTATTCCCTCTTTTGTCATTTAGGAAAAATTAAGATTTTTAAAAGTCATGTACCATTTTATTGTAGATATCAAAACACACCTGGTTGATTACAACCAGTCAATTCATATCACATCATAAAGATATTTCAGTCTGCCTCTCTGCCACTCTTTCTCTCTCTCTCTCTCTCTCTCTCTCTCTCTCTCTCTCTCTCTCTCTCTCTCTCTCTCTCTCTCTCTCTCTCTCTCTCTCTCTCTCTCTCTCTCTCTCTCTCTCTCTCTCTCTCTCTCTCTCTCTCTCTCTCTCTCTCTCTCTCTCTCTCTCTCTCTCTCTCTCTCTCTCTCTCCTCTTCCTCTTAAACGTTTTTCTCTTCCTTCATTTCGTGCCCCCTCTAAACCCCACCCCCTCCTATTATCACTCCAACCCCATACATATACTTACCCCACCACCACCCCCGCCTCTTCCTCCTCCTCCTACTCCGCCTCCTCCTCCTTCTTCTCTTTCTCTTCATCCTCATCCTCATCCCCCTTTTCCACCTTCACCTCCTTCTCCTCCTTCTCCATCTCCTCCTCCTTTTCCACCCTCACCTCCTCCTGCTCCTTCTCCTCCTCCAACTCCTTTTCCACCCTCACTTCCTCCTCCTCCTCCTCCTCCTCCTCCTGCTCCTCCTCCTCCTCCTTTTCTACCCTACTTCCTCTTCCCTAAATCTTACCCCTACCATCATCACCCCCACAACCCAAACCAACCTACCCCTCTACACTCCCTCTACACCCCCGTTCTCCCCCCCCCCCCATCCTCCCTACTACCCCTACACCTACGCCACACCTACGCCCCCCTCTTCCCCCAACCAACCCTCTCTCTCTTCCCCTACATCTGCCTTTCCCTCCCCATTCCTCCCCTTCCTCCCCTAACCCACCGAACCTTCACCCTCACCTAACCCCACCCCACCCTACCCCACTTTCAACCCACCTTCAACCTACCCCCTCCCCCCCTCCCCCCCTCCCGCCCCCTTCCTCCCGATGTGGCAAACCTACAATTTCACAGGGAGTTTCTGCAGCTGAGTATTTAAAGAGTCCCCTCCCTCCCTCCCTCCCTCCCTCCCTCCCTCCCCACCCTCACCCCTACCCCTTCGGTTTCCACCTCCCCCCTCCCCCTCCCCCGTCTCCCCCTGGTCGTCGTCCGTCTGTGGACACGTCAAACTTTAGGGCTATTAACTAGGAACTCTTGCCATATGAGCCGTTGGGGGAGAGTGTAAGATTGGGGGGGGGGGGATGGAGAGGGGGTTGAGGGGAGAAGTGGGGGTGGGTGGAAGAGGGAAAGAGGAGAAGTGGGGGTGGGTGGAAGATGGAAAGAGGAGAAGTAGGGGTGGGTGGAAGAGGGAAAGAGGAGAAGTGGGGGTGGGTGGAAGAGGGAAAGAGAAGAAGTGGGGGAAGTTGGGGGGGAAAGAAAAGGGGAGAAGGTGGGGAAAGAGGATGAGGGTATAAGTGGGGGAAGAGGAAGAGGGGAAGGTGGAGGAAGGCGAAAGGGGTTTAGGAGGATGGGGGAGAAGCGGGGAGGGGAGAGGATATGAGAAAGAGGGAAGAAGGAGTAGGGAGAGGGTTAGGGGGAGGGAGAGGAGATGCAAAGACGTAAGAAAAAGCGGAAGAGAGAGATGAAGGGGAATAGGAAGAGGGGAAGGGTAGGAAAAAGATAAGAAAGGGAAAGGAGAGTAAAGGGGGAAGAGGAAACGAGGGGAAGGGGGAAAGAAGAGGGAGAATCAAAGGGGAAGGTGAAGGGAAGAGGGGGAATCAGAGGGCAAGGGAAGTAAAAATGCGCAATAAACATTTTTCCCTTAAAATATTCATTCGTTTTGTGTTAAATGGGTATGTGTTTTCATGCTTGATTCGTATTTATCATCACTAGCTTTATATCATTGCTATTATCAATTCTGATATCAGTATTGCCCTTATTATCATTATCATTATTATTATTATCATTGTCATTATTATCATTATCATTATCTTTAATAGTAATATCATTTTATTACTATTATTATCATAATTATCATTACCATTATCATTATTGTTGTTGTTGTTTTATCATTACTATTATCATCATTGCTATTATTACCATTATACTTATCATCCTGATTATCCTCATTTTAGTTTTTACGATATATATCAGTATTACGAGTATTATCATCCTAACCATTTTATTACAATTATCCTTATCCTTATCATCATTATCATTATGATTTTTGTTGTACTATTATCATTATTGTTATCATTATTATCATTGTCTTAATTATTGATATTATTACTATCATCCTTATCATTGGGGATATTATCATTATTATCATCATTATCATTAATATCCATTGAAAGAATTTACGTTTATTAAGCTATGTCTCAAAGGGAGATGAAAAGAAAAGAAAAAGAAAAAGAAATAAAGAAAAGGAGAATGAAAAGAAACAACAGAAAAGAAAAGAAAAGAAAAGAAAAGAAAAGAAACAGAGAAACGGAATAAATTTGGTCGGGTTGGCCTCTTCTTTTCGCCCCCCCCCCTCCCCTCCCGCCCCCACCTACTCCTCCTCCCTCTTTCCTCACTCTCTTCCCCCCTCCTACCCTTCTCCCACCCCCTTATTCCTCCTTTCTCCCTCCCTCTTCATCCTCTACTCTGCACCCCACTCCCCCTCCTACCCTCCCACCCTCCTACCCCTCTCCCACCCCCTATTTCCTCCATCCTTTCCATCCTCCCACCCTCCCACCCTTCAGCCTCCTCCCCCTTTCCTCACCCCCCCCCCCTCTTTTTCCCTCCCCTTTGCCCTCTCCCTCCCAATGGGTGGGTGGACAGCCTGCCAACCTTCGGGCTAAGTTCTTAATTTCCGACAGTTCGTTCTCCTCCTCCTCTCCTCCTCTTCTTCTCCTCCTCTCCTGCTCATCCTCTCCTCTTCTTCTCCTCCTCTCCTCCTCTTCTCCTCCTCTTCTTCTCCTCCTCTTCTCCTCTCCTCCTCTTCTTCTCCTCCTCCTCTTGTTCCCCCTCTTTTGCATTACATATATTCCTATTTATTCCATACCATTTCATCTCCGAATTAGCATATCTCATCTTTCCTTCATTTTTCTTAATATTTGATATTTACATTTCTTTTTCTCTTAATTTTTTAAATCTATTTTCCTTTTGATTTCAGATTTTCGCATAACGACTTCCCGGACTAAGCCTAAGCGACGAAAAAATCAATATTATGCTAAATAACGTTAAAGGTGGGTATATACATGCACATTTTTCATCGCGCAGAGAAGGGGATAAATCAAAGGCTCCCTTAAACCGAAGAGAGAGAGAGAGAGAGAGAGAGAGAGAGAGAGAGAGAGAGAGAGAGAGAGAGAGAGAGAGAGAATGAGAATGAGAATACGAAGTGAAGAGAAAGAAGAAAAGGTTGTATTTGTCAATAAACAGAGACAAAAAAATTAAAAATAAGACAATATAAGGAAAAAAATATATACCAAAAGAACGAACGAAGAGGAAAAGACAAAATATCGAATAAAAATTAAAAGGAGAGAAAATGAAGAAGGCATCAGTGACATGTTCTGAATACAGACGCTTCAATAAAGGGAATATCAACAATAACATGCGGGTGTGAGAACGCAAAGCTCTATGGAGAGTTACAGTTTGCGAGTGGGAGGGAGGGAGGGAGGGGGAGGAGAAAAGGGAGAGTTATAGGGGGAGTTTTTGATGGGGGAGGGAGGGAGGGAGGGAGGGAGGGAGTTGAAGGGGACTACTCATCGACGGATCACCAAGCTTGCTCTAGAAGCCTTAAGGATATTCAGGAAATCATGCTATTCATTTATACATTTGATAATCAAGTCGTATGATTTTTTTTTTTTTTTTTACGTATTGGATATGTGGTCGTAAGTAAATAGATTTACATATGTATATTTTGTATACTTTTTTTCCCCTTTTATAGGGATTCGCTTTTATGTTTGAATGAATGAAATGTCCATGGGTCCAATGTCGTGGGAATATTTATACATTGATATTACTCGATTACATTTTTAAACGATCGAGTTCTGAATATGAAATCATGGAAATAGCATTGTGGTTATGCGTTTATGAGAATGTATTTCGCGTTTATTTAAACTCTGCTAATGTTCGCTATTATCATTATAATACACAAGCGTTAATAATGACATTTGGATCATATTAGCGAAACGTATAATCAGTGTACCATTTTATTCACCCTAAAATCCCCTAGGGTTGCCGACGAATAAATCTGCGATACATTTATCTATTTTTTTCATAGGGGCCATTTCGGGATGATGGTCATTTTCTACTTCACACCAGCTCGACTTATCAATGAGAGCGGCCTCCCCTCTAAGCGGCATGTCCCAAATACCATAAAAATCACCCAAGAGTCCTCAAATGGCCGAAAATCAGAGTGGCTCCAAAGTGGTGCATTTCCCAGAGCGGCTATGCACGCGACCGGCCTCAGGACGTGACAATAGCGAAGCTGCGAGCTGATTGGCCGACGCGGGTCACGTGACCTTCCGCTCGCCAAAGCGTGATAATGGCGAAGTGCAGTAGGCCTGGGACAGTAGGCCTATCAGTACGGCCATCATCTGTCGCCCCGCGCGCTGACATGAGCTCCTATTTCGCCAACGTGCCTTCCCCGGCGGCCAACTGGGGGGCGCCCTCGCAGGACCAGTATTCCTACATGCAGAGTGCTAAATACCCTTGCTATACGGATCCCACACAGGCCTACGCGCAGTATGGCGGCATGCAAAGCTACCGGTATCCCAGCGCATATAGCTGCGCCCTGGGGAACATGGCAGCCACCAAGGGCGCCTACGAACAGAGCCCGAGTCCCATCGCAGCCACGACCACGAC
>BOPN01000970.1:15000-27500 GCA_017312705.2 Penaeus japonicus
CCCCCACCTAACCCCCCCCCCCCCTTCCCCCTCCCACCTACCTTCCCCTTCCCACCCACCCACTCACCCCATCCCACGCACTCCCTACCCCTTCCCACGCGACCCAAAGACACAAAGACACAAACACACACAAAACAACAACAAAAACCTCTACATATACATACGCACGTCCATCGAATCTCGGCTCCTGTACCCTGCCATATCGGACCTTACAACGTGCGTGTTTGCCAATCGTTATGTGTGTACCTTACAAGACGGGTGTCCTTTACACATTCTTGTACCTCAAGACGGGAGCTCAGGAAGTGTAGGGTCCTGTAGGGTGTTCCTGACCTTGTTTCTCTATCACTCGTAATGGCTGATGTTTCTTTGTGTTTATGGGGGCTCTGGGGAAGTGTGTTTGGATGTTTGTTTTTGGGTGTGTTTAGGTGTTTAGGTGTGGGTGGGGGTGGGTGTGGGTGGGTTTGGGTATGGGGAGGTGTGGGTGTGGGTGTGTATGTGTGTGTGGGGTGGGGGGGTGGAGGGGTGAGTGTTGGTGTGTTTCTGTGTTTGTATGTATCTATGTATTGATTATGATCATTATCTATTTATTTATTCATATATATTCTTACGTATTTCCCTTTTTCTTTTTCTTTTTTACCAAATATTTGTGCTGGAAGCGCAGTTGCTCTATCCACATTTATCTGTTTCTTAAATATTTTAGAGCAATACTAAATGATTGGTTACCTTTTTCCACTATGGTCTTCAAAAACAGACAAAGAAAAATAAACTCATATGCAAAGAGAACAAGAAAAAAAATGGCGGGGAATTCTCGATTTCGCAACCTCAGTCTGCCAATAAATCCAGGTTACATTATTGATTTTTGTTCTCATCTTATCTTGCAAAATGTAAACGTTCACATACTGACAAATATATAGAAAAAGGTAAACAAGACAACAATGCAACCGTAGAATAGACAAATGATAATTATAATGTTAGTAATGATAACAAAGGTAAATGTAATAACAATGATAATGATAGTGATAATGAGAATGATGATAACGGTAATGATTATAAAATAGTCACGATAACAATGATAATGATGATGATAATAACAATTATAATAATAATGATTATGATAATAAAAATGTCACTAATTGTAACTGTATTATTAACAATAATAAAAATTAAGATAATTAAGTAATGGAAATAATATGAACAATGATAGTGAATAACCATAACAATAACAGTAGTAATGATAATCAGAATAATAATGGTAATGAGAATAATGATAATATCAATAATGATAATCACCATAGTAATAACACAAACGAATAACAGTACTCAAACAAAACCCAAAAGAACATAGTGATATCACTCCTATTAATAGCCTGTAACCAAGAGATTTCCCCCTCCTTACCCCCACCCCACCCCCCACCCCCCAACCTACCCCCAAGCAAGGCCGGTGTCCCTTATAAGGCTAGAAGGGAGCCTGCACATATCCTGCATGGCTTTGTGTGGTAATTTCTGCATTTGTTCGTGGTGACACTCTGCGTCTCACTTTACGGGGGGGTTAGTGGGGGTGGGGGGGTAGAGGGGGAGAAGGGGTAGTGGGGGTGGGGGGGAAGGGGGAGGGGGTGTTTACGTCCGTTGTTGGGGGGTTTGGGATGGCGGGGTGGGGGTCAGGAAGGTTACGTGATGATGGTAATGGTGATAGTATTTATATGGATAATGTAAGTAATGATGATTATGATAGTAAGGTATAGTAATAATTACAATCACGCCAATTAATACGGGTACAGACTCTAATGATTATTTTCATAATTATTATTATTATCAATGTTATCATTATTTTTATCATTATCATTATTATCATTATCATTATCGTTATTGTTATTACTATCATTACTGCCATTACTATTATCATTATATTTGTTATCATCATTGTTATTATCATAATTATCATCATCGTCATCATCATCATCATCATCATCATCATCACCATCATCATCATCATTTAATTATTTCATTACTATCATTATCACCATGATCATTATAACCATCATTATAATCCGGATCATTAATTTCATCAGTTATTATCATTATGAGTAATAATAATATTATAAGGACTATTGTCATTATCACTTGTCCATAATACACGTCACCATATATGTGCATATATATATATATATATATATATATATATATATATATATATATATATATATATATATATATATATATGTATATATATATATATTTTTTTTTTTCTAATAGATAACATCATCACTTCCCATGAAAAACACATGGTTGATAATGTTTACAGTGTCACGCTATCACGTTTACAAAGACAATTAATAAAATCCCGAGGTACGTATTTTTTGAAGACCTAGAAAATATAAACGGAAATATCGTCTTGATTAATTTTAATCTATTAGTGATAAAATTTTGGAGAACAATTTTGACAGACAAAATGACAAATTAGGATACACTTTTTTTTGGTTCATTTGTTTGATAGATAATACATTTAAAAAACATAATTGTAATTTTGTAATGTATGTGAATATATAGGGAATTAAAATCAATGATGATTGATATGCTGACGTTATAGGAAATCATCCTGATAATAATGATAATGATTATTCTGATTAATGATATCATAATAACGCTAATAAGAACCGTTATGATGGCAACAATTATGATGATAATGATGATGATATTCAAAAGCATAATAAGATGATAACAGTAATACTAACATCAATATGAATGATGATAATGATGAATAGTAATAAAAATGATAATTATGATTACAATAAGAATAATGGTACTGATAATGATATTAGGGATGATAACAACAACGATAGTAAAAAGGATAAGGATATTAATGATGATGATGAAAATAACAATGACAATGATGATAGTACAAGGGATGATGATGATGATGACAATATTATTGTTATCATAATGATGGCACTGGAATTAATAATGGAATGATAATGCTAATAATGATAATGGGAATAATAAGAATAATGATAAGGATAATTTTGATAGTAGTAATGATGATAATAATGATAGTGAAATAATAATGACCTTAAAAACAATCAATATAATGGGAATAACAATGCTATTAACAATCAAACATAGATATATAAAAATGCAACCAGCCTCCCATAACAACTGTTCAGCTTGTAACAATATATAAATAAATGAAATATACAGATAACAACAAAAATAATAATAACGATAATAACAATGGTAATTAATCTAATAGTGATGATAACACTGAAAATAAAAAGTAAGAGAAGAGAAATGACAATCACAAAATTTGAATATAAAAATGCAGATTAGAATTTTGATAAAATTGATAACATGAAATATTGAAATATATCATGCTATAAAAAAAACGGTTATGTTGAAAATAAATATCAATGAATTTATGATAAAAGATACCGACAGTGTGTGTGCGTGTGTGTGTGTGTGTGTGTGTGTGTGTGTGTGTGTGTGTGTGTGTGTGTGTGTGTGTGTGTGTGTGTGTGTGTGTGTGTGTGTGTGTGTGTGTGTATGTGAGTGAGTGTGTGTGTATGTGTGTGTGTGTGTGTGTGTGTTTTAAACTTACTTTGATAAGCAAACTACCGGTTGTTTTGACGATAGGTGGCCTTACTGGTTATATCTTAGTATCTTATCATTGTCTGTTTGTATAATGGTATTTTTTATTGTCTATTTTTATATCAGTCTATAATATTTTAGTTTTACTTTGTGGTGATAACATTTTAACATTTGATATATTCTGACGATACGAGGATATTTATTGTTATTGTTTTTAGCAATAATAAAAGAAAACAAAACAAAACAAAAAACATAATCAGAATTTAGGTATTACATTGCACGCTCGAATATCATTCTTATATGCACATGCATTAATTACAATGTAGTAATGTATCTGCATATGTACGTTATTTTTGATAACAAGAATAATGTTATTTAGGATAATAATATTGATAATGATGGTAATAATGATAATAATGATCATGATACAAAGGTGATTATAGTAATGATAATAATAACAATGGCAATAATGATGATTGTAATAATAATGATAACAATGATCATAGTTACAATAATTACAACAATTGATAATAACAATAATGATAATAACAATAATGATCCCATAACCAACGAAAGGGCTGATAAAAATACCTCGCTCTAGACGCCCTCTAGCCACAGTTCTAACGTCCTCCCCCCTCTCCTTCAGCAGGGCAAGAACCCGGTTCGGGACCCAAGAGAACCCGCCAGACCTACACGCGCTACCAGACCCTCGAACTGGAGAAGGAGTTCCACTACAACCGGTACCTGACGCGGCGACGGAGGATAGAGATCTCCCACGCCCTTGGCCTCACCGAACGCCAGATCAAGATTTGGTTCCAGAACCGGAGGATGAAGGCCAAGAAGGAATCGAAGATCTCTCCTGCGGGCGGCGAAGGAGGCGCTGTAGGAGGGGCGGAGCGAGGGGAAGAGAGTGAGGACAAAGAGGTGTCGAGTGATCCCAGTTCTTCGCCGGAACTCCTGACGGGGGCGCTGACGGGGGCGCTGACGGGGACGCTGACGGGGTCGCTGACGGGGACGCTGACGGCGGAGTTGACGGCGACGTGAATGGATGGGCGGCGAGCCTGGAGGAAACACAGTGCGTCAGATGGGAGGCGAAGAAGAAGAAGGGGAAGAAGAGAGGGGAGATGGAGAGAGATCAATTGATGATCTAATCTGTCAACCTGCGCTTCCCCGATTTTCATTTTTTTTTTCTATTTTTTTTAAATTCATTCACTGATGGATCTCAGTGTTGTTGTTTGTCTTTCTTTATTCGGAAACAAGGCAAGAAATACAAGTTATGTGGTGCCTGGTTTGTTGATTTATTATATGAAGACATTATTTCTTTTTTTGTCTTTTGTTAATGGAGCTTTCAAGGTGCAATATTATACCATATGAAATCAAAAAAGGCAATACATATGTTTTTTTCTCTTTATTTAACGCTATCATTTTCATATATTCATTAACCCATATATAAAAGTGCAATGGTTTGGTGATCACGTGCCTGTCCAGGTGTTGGCAATTCATGACCTTTGACCTCGCTGGCAGCTACGTGAAAATCCTCATAATCGGGTCGGGATCTTACCTGAGGTGTAAAGATCTTCGCTCGATCTCCCCTTATACCTGTAAGATTCTTCATTCTTGTCATGTTGTACGAGGAGGGGTCTCGTTTCTACCCCCTCCCCTACCCCCACCCCACCCCTAACCCCACTCTCCTCTCTATCCCCCCACCCCCACCCCCACCCCCACTCCTCACCTCCCCACACATCTTCACCTCCTAAACCTTATCCTCACTTATTTCCAAAGTCTTATTTCTAATCCTTTATCCACCCCCCCCCCTTTTTTATTTATTCTTGACCCTCTTTCCTCTCTGCTTTCCTCCTTCTCTTCCTTTCGCAAAGCCCCAGAGTGGTCTCCGCCATTTGACAAGTATGTGTAAGGAATAACATACTTCGATCAGATCTCGATGACGCCTTGTTACCGCCGGGGACAGCCGCCATGTATCCGTACTTTGGCAAAACACGTCTACACTTACATTCCCATGCTCATATACACGCACACCCACGCAGATATTTGCACAAACATACAAGAACATACAAAGACGCGTATGTTAATACAGCCACACACACACACACACACCAACACACACACACACACACCAACATTAATACAGACACACACATACACATACAAACGCCAACATACACGCATACACACACAGACCTATAGAACAAACATACACGGACGCACAAATCCACGTACATTAACATACCTCTCCACAAGTACACACACACGACATAAACCTCGCTGTGGACATACGCCATACACAAATCCCAAAGCATCATTAATCATCATCTCTATTTGCCGGTCATTTTCTTCCACTCCATCTGGGCCGCCAAAGACCATAAACATGTATCGGCCGAAACCTATTCAATTAAAGTGAGCCCAAAACAAAAGCTTTAGTAGGGGGGGCAGGCGAGGAGGGGAGGAGGAGGTAGGGAGGTTAGGGGGGAGGAGGTAGGGGGGGTAGGGGGTGAGGAGGACGTGGGGGGGGGGTTAGGGAGGGACACCCAGGAGGCAAGAAGCATGTAAATGAATCGGACGCCCGGGCAATAAAATGGACAACGGCTGGCCGGGAAGGTTAGGGTAGTTGTAAAAATTAATTCCCACCCAGTAGGCCTGGGCGGGCTTGTCTCGTTCTTAAGCCCGTAGTAGGTGTATAGCGGGCGTGGTGGGCAGAGTGGTCGTGTCTTTAGTCCCTGTAGGATTTTAGGATTTGAGTGTGATCGAAGGAAAATATCGCATCTGCTCGCAAACGGTCTCATGGCGGGCGAAGTTCCACATTCTTTTTTTTTTCTTTTTTTTCTTTCTTTATTTTCCCTGGGAAGAAAGTCTGATCATCAACACACATGCTTGATGGTTATTGAAAAAAAATGAATGTATGCACTTGCATGGTTTTTCTTCTGCGTTTGCTTTTTGTCTTGGTCTTTCTCTGTGTCTGTCTGTCTGAGAGAAGGAGAGAGAGAGAGAGAGGAAGACGCCGAGAACCAACGGACGCATCCACAGAATACTGATGACCGCGGCATTATGCAGTGGCCGCCCTGCTGAATTACGTATCTGCTTCAAGTTCCGGTCATCTGCGGCAACAACCTCCCTCCGTCCCCCCCCCCCTCCCTTCCCCTCCCTCGCTTCCTTCCTCTCCCTCCTGTCAACTCCCTTCTCCCTTCTCCCTTCTCCCCCCCTCCCTCGCTTCCTTCCTCTCCCTCCTGTCAACTCCCTTCTCCCTTCTCCCTTCCCCCCCTCCCTCGCTTCCTTCCTCTCCCTCCTGTCAACTCCCTTCTCCCTTCTCCCTTCCTCCCTCCACCCCTGCCCTTTCCTTTCTTTTCTTTTAAGTTTCCGTTTCCCCCTTCTCCCACCCTTATCCCTCTTTCTCATCCTCGTTCTCCCTCCCCCAATTCTCTCTCTCTCTCTCTTCCTCTTTTCCTTCCCTTTTCTACTCCCTCCGTCGACCATCCTTTCCTGCTTTTCCTTCCCCCTCCTAACCACCACCCACTAACTACCCCCCTCTCTCAACCCCCCCTCCCTCCCTCTCTTCCTACCCCCTCTTCCAACCCCTCCTACTCTTCCTACCCCCCCCTGGCTCTCACCCCTCCCCCTCTCACCCCTCCCCCTCACTACTAACAAAGACAACGGCGCTCATGTACTTACAGATGCATTATGCCATAGCGGACAACAGCACTAACAGATGTCTGACAGCGACATCGATCAACAGTTCTTCTTGACTCCTCTGCAGGGTATCTTTGCTCAGCTGTGTGTGTGTGTGTGTGTGTGTGTGTGTGTGTGTGTGTGTGTGTGTTTGATTACGTGAAGTGTAGGCATCGTAAGTTTTTTAGGGGGGAAAATGCAAATAAAGAGAAGTAAAGGTTTTATATTTTTTCTCCGTGGAGAGCTCTCATTGTGTAAAAAAAATGTGTATTTTTCTTTATATTTGAAACGGTTTGGGAGTACATATTATATTTTTTTGTACATAGTGTGGAGGTATGGCTGTTTACAGTCTAGGCCTATTGAATTACCTAAATGTATATATAGGTTAGGCCTTTTATATGTCTTAAGCTTAGAAAATAAAACGGGTTTAGACTACTACTGTGTATTGTTAAGTATAAACATATATATACAATGTTCTATTTTCTAATCTGGAATTTAGTCTTTTATATTACATAAATATAGAAACAGGGATCAATTCTGATGTTACATCGAGCAAATATCAATAATAATTCAACATATCCAAACAATTTTTGTGTCATTAACATACAGTGAGTATGCTCATTATATATGTGCATATATTTTGATGCAAATGTAGTGTTCATCGCATCAGACAAAAGTGTGTAGAACAGTGTTCACAATTGTCAAGAATTACGAATGATTGCCTTATCAGAGTAACCGCAAAATCGTCACCATAACATAAATATAACATAATGTTCTGACATCGGCAACTTGCGGCAGCAGGGAAGTTTGTTTGGGTGGAATCGCCAAACGTCCGGGCCAGTGACGTCACCACCTCACCCCGCTCGCTGATTGGCCTGTTTGTAACGTCAAGATGAGTGACGTAATCTTCCCATCCCGCTCGCTGATTGGTCAGTTTGTAAATCAAGATGGCGGGCGGGAGAGAGCTGCTGCATCGATTCGGTGAATATTTTCCTCGTTTTGTCCTTGTTTTGACGTTTTTAGGCTGTGTTTTTGTACCTATATTAAGGCAGCTAAATCTTGTGAATTGAATATGTGAAGAAATAGATACTATTGTGAAGTTAAAGAGTGTAAAATAGCAAATAACGTGTAGCATTGGTTATGGCGTCCAACCCGTGTTCACTGTACCGTTAAGCGCAGAAATACAATTTTTGTAGAAAATAAACCTATATTTTTTGTTTAACCTGCTGTATTACTCTATAATCACCTTGCACTATTTGAACATGTGATGTAGTGAGTGTACGGAGACGTTATGTGTAATGTCTGGATATTTGTGATGAAAAGTGGGTCAAAGAGATCGCGGAGAATATTTATAGCTTTGTTCCAAATTATTCTGAACGAGTGTTACATCTCATTGTACAAAACACTGGGAGTCTATATGTTATTTTTTATATTACATGCATTCGCTTAAGGAAAAAAAATTGTATTATCAGCGATAAGTGAATTCAATTATATATATTTGACTTGAGATTATGCATAGATGAAAGTATGATAATGCAAATAACAATAATAACAATAATTGTAAGACGGAAAGTTATATTATATTTAAAAAAAAGTTTTCTGGACTTCAATGATAAATCTCACCGGCGTGCAAAATGACAAATTGTCAATTAAACAATTGGAAACAAGTTTACTGCCCCTTAATTACACACACGAGGTCGAACCATATATCAAAAAACAATTATATTTCTTCCTAGTAAATCATTTGAACGAAATTGCGACTAAGAAATGACTTAGAAGGGTATGTACAATGACACATTATCTTATAATGAGTTAGAAGCCGTATTATTATATTTATTTCTATGAATGTAAATTGCAGTGACTTGCGTAAGGTTATTTTCGATGTAAGAAGTGATTAGAAAGTCATTATTAGATGTATAGGCTTATGTACCTTAGTTACCTAGATGAGACTGTGATTATATTAGTATACAAAATGATAAAAAGAACTATATAGATTAGAATTAAAATGATAATCACATCCAAGTGAAGAATAAACAGATAGAAAAAAAATAAAACCGCAATCACACCTCCAAAAATAAAAATAATAAAAAATAATAATAATGATAATAGGA
This sequence comes from Penaeus japonicus, assembly GCA_017312705.2. Classification (NCBI taxonomy): domain Eukaryota; kingdom Metazoa; phylum Arthropoda; class Malacostraca; order Decapoda; family Penaeidae; genus Penaeus; species Penaeus japonicus. Next base: position 24,375 of record BOPN01000970.1, read on the forward strand.
AACGCTTTCAAACAATAAATACATGCATATATATTCTCTCTCTTTCTCTCCCGCTCTCACTCTCTCTCTTTCCCCCCCTTTTTATAGCCTTTTTATGAGTGTTCACAAACCAGCCAAATTACCGCCCTACGCCCCCAGACAACCACTTTCGCAGTCTATAAAATCTTAAAGACTCACTGTAAGGATGACAAGGAAGTGTGAATTGCTGGCGAGTGTTTTATGGCAAGGTGCTCTCTCTCTCTGAGCTGTCTTGGGGGCGTTCTTTTCGTTGCAATATGGCTCTTTTGGTGTGTGTGTGTGTGTGTGTTTTTTTATGCATCATTGTTGTTGGTATTGGTACTGTGGGTGGTGGTGTTGTTTTGGTTGTTTTTGTTATTGTTGTTGTTTTTGTCGTTTTTGTTGTGTTTGGATTATTATTCCTACTATTATTATTTTTTTTTATTGTGATTGTTGTTATCATCTTAACCGTATGGTTATTATCACTTTTATGATAGATATTTCTCCTTATTATTTTAGTATGTATATATATATATATATATATATATATATATATATATAACATATATATATGTATATATATATATATATGTATATATATATATATATATATATATATATATATATATATATATATATATATATATACATACATACATACTCTTAAATATACGTGTGTATATATATGTATATATGTATATATGTATATATATATATATATATATATATATATATATATATGTATATATGTGTGTGTGTGCGTGTGCGTGTGCGTGTGTAATTTAAGGAGATTTTGTGGATTTTCTCATTCACTTTCAATTCAATATATCGTTATTTTTATCATTTTATCATGCCATTTTTATTATTATCATTTTTATTATGATTATTTTTATTATTACTATTATTATTATTATTATCATTATTAACATTATAATTTTTAATTACTTATTGCCATTGTTGATTATGATATCATTATTATCTTTACTATTATTATAATTATCATTGTTATCATTCTTTTTTATCATTATTACTATTATTATTGTTGTTGTTTTATTATCATCATTATCATTTTATTTTATGCTCATATTATTATTTTCATTACAGTATTTGTTTTTCTTGTTCTTATATACCATCACTATTACTGTCGTTACTTTATGCCTGTCACGCTTTACATACATATGCGAATCGTAATATTAACAAGAAGCGATAAACATCGAAATAAAAGTGGTAACGGTATATAATGGTGAGATTTATTTTTTTTTTGATGATGGTGATAACAGCGGTGATCATTAAGGAAACAATATAGATATTGTTATTGATGATGCAAGAGCTACTGTTAATTTTGATGTCATATTTATTATGCATATTTTTATTTCAGTTTTTGCTTCATTTTTCTTATCTGTTTTTATTATAATTGTCATTTCTAAAAATGATTTTCATGTTTATTATTATCACTATTATCAGCATTATTATTACTAGTATTATTATCGTTGTTATGATTATTATTAACGTTATTGTTATTATCAATGTCAAACATCATTATCAAAGTTTTACTACATATATTATTCAGCTTTATAATCACAGTGTAACTTACGGTCATGATTTTAACTTTATTTTTTGCTATCAGTCTCAATCAAAATTATGAACTAGCCGAAGAAAAATAGGAAATAATGAAGAGAAAGCGAAAATAGAGAAAAAGATGGAATAAAAGATACAATCCAGAGGAAGAGATACTAGGAGGGACGGAGTAGAAGGGGAAGGAAGGGGGGGTAGGTAGGGAGGAGCAGGAGGAGATCTGAAGGGAGAAGAGGGGAGAGGAGGAGGAAGAACAAGAATAATAAGAGGAGGAGGAGGAGGGGGATGTAAAGCCAGTAACCCGGTCGTCGGTAGATCCATAGCGACCTCCAAGATCTTCGTTGAAATCGACTTTATCACTTGACTCTCTTATGATTTATCTGTCACTCGCAGTTGCTGATGTGCCTGCCCTTGTGGTCTGCTTGTTCGCTTGCTTGCTTGCTTGCTCGTCTGCCTTGAGGGTGAGGGCGCCGTGTGTGTGTGTGTGTGTGTGGGGTGTCCCCTTTTTTTAAGCGTTTTTTTTTCTTGGTACGGGTAGTGCGTGTGCTTGTTTGTGTTTGCTGTGTTTATTTACGTTGCATTTTTAAGGCATTTGCTCGTGTGATGAACGGCTGTTTGGCTGGATCTCGATGGTGAAGGCCGGTGTTTGTTGTGTGTGTGTGTGTGTGAGCGTGTGTGTTTGTTTGTGTATGTGGGTGCGTTTGCAGTCTTTACTAGAGAGAGAGAGAGAGAGAGAGGCGGAGACAGAGAGAGACAGAGACAGAAACAGGGAGAGAGAGAGAGAGACAGAGAAAGAGAAACATAAAGAAAGAGAAAAAGAAAGAAAACTGTGAGCCAGAGAAAAATCGGCAATCGCACTGCCTCTTTACGTCAGATTATTACGCATAGCCATCTCCTAAATCTCGCAGCCGAGTCCCTCACTGGCGTAGAAGCCGCCAACTCACTTGTCACCCGCCCTAAGTATACAGACCGAACACATCCTCACTGAAGCAGTCGCAGGAGGCGCAACCGAAAGGAGAAGTGTGGCACAGTTGATGTGTGGAGGGAGGAGGTCATGGGGGGGTTTGTAGGATGGGAGGAGGAGGAAGAGGAGCAGGAGCAGGAGGAGGAGGAGGAGAGGGGAAGGTAGGTAGGTAGGTAGGTAGGTAGGTAGGTAGGTAGCTGGAGATCACGGAGAACCCGCTCTTGAAGATTTATGTTATTGCAGTATCGCCTCTCTTCCCGGTAAGCAGTGAGATTTCGAAGGTCACATTTCACACAGGGACTTGCAATACGCGGGTGATCTTATCATGAAAGCCCTTCATCGGCAAAGGAGGCAATCGACGAGGGAGAAAGAAATAAAGAGATTATTAAAAGTAAAAGAACGTAGAGGTTTTTCTCTCTCTCTCTCTCTATCTCTCTCTCTCTCTCTCTCTCTCTCTCTCTCTCTCTCTCTCTCTCTCTCTCTCTCTCTCTCTCTCTCTCTCTCTCTATGTGTGTGTGTGTGTGTTTGTGTGTAGAAGAATAGGGCTCAGAGGAATAGAAGGAAAGGAGGAGGAGGAGGAGGAGGACAAG
>BOPN01000970.1:42500-45000 GCA_017312705.2 Penaeus japonicus
CCTCTCCCCCCCTCCTCCATCCCCCCTTCCCTAAAGAGCCAACCCCGTACAGTGCACAGACAGACACACACAACTACACTCCGACACGGACTGTGATCGAAAGAGCGTAGATGAACAAGTGTCATGACAAAGCAATGACATGAGGAGACGTGTCGGGGCTGATGTCATGTCCTTTTTAATTAGAGTTGCGGGTACACGGGTAAGGAATGAGGGTAGGATGGGGGTGGGGGTGGGGGGCGAGTGGGGGTGAGGTATTGTGGGGTAAGTTGGGGTGGGATGGGGTGGGGGGAGCGAGTGGGGGTGAGGTAGTGTGGGTTGGGGTACGTGGGTAAGGTATGAGGGTAGGATGGGGGGGAGGGCGAGAGGGTAGGGTGGGGGGGGGGGGGGGGGGGGGGGGGGGGGGGGGGGGGGGGGGGGGGGGGGGGGGGGGGGGGGGGGGGGGGGGGGGGGGGAGTAGGGGTGGGAAGGAGAGGAGGAGGAAGAAGGAAGATGAGAGGGCGAGAGAAAAGGCAAGATAGTAGGGAGAGGAAAGGATGAGGAAGACAAAAATAAGAGGGTGAAAGAAAGGGGGAGGTAGGGAGAAGGAGATTAGAGTGAGAGTGAGAGAGAAAGAGAGAGCGGAGGGTAGGGCGAGGGGAAGGTGGTGGGATGAGGTAGTAAGAAGATGAAGAGGGAGAGAGTGATTAGAGGTAGAAAGAAGGGGAAAGGGGGGGGGGGCAACGACAAAAAGGTAGGGGGTGAATGGGAAAGGTAGAAGAAAGAGGGAAGAAGAAGGAAAGACATAGTATGTAGGAAGAGGAGGAAGGAGTAGAGAGACATAGAGAGAGAGAGAGAGATAAATGGAGGGAAAGAAAGAGAGAGAAAGGAGGAGGAAGGATAGAGGGAGGGAAGGAGAGAGAGAGTGAGACAGAGAGAGAGAGAGAGAGAGAGAGAGATAAAGGGAGGGAAGGAAAGAGAGAGAGAGAGAGAGTGGGCGAGCGAGCGAGCGAGAGAGAATGAGAGAGAGACAGAGAGAGAGAGAGAGAGAGAGAGAGAGAGAGAGAGAGAGGATCACAAAGAAACAAGAAAAAACCGTGCATGGGCCATCTATGCTGTGGATTAACGGAGGAGAAGGGGGGTCAAAAAGGGGAAAGGGGAAGGTCAGAGGGAGGGAGGGGGGGAGGGAGAGAAGAAGGGGGGGGAGGTGAGGAAATGAAAGAGCGTGGCTGGGAAGACAAAGGAAGATGATGTAACAAGAAAAAAAAGGAGAGAAAAGAAGTAGATGAAGAAATAAGAAGTAATGAAAGAATGAACAAAAATAATTTCAAATTTTAAATAACTTTGATAAGGTGAAATAAAGACACAAAAGGACAAGAATAACTGTAAAACACCTAGGGTTACAACAACAACATAACAATTAAACGCATGAAATAAATGGAAAAAAAAAATCAAGTTACACCAACTTTATTCTCAAATCTTAATTTGGTGTATAAGCCGTAGTCTGTCACACACACACAAACACAAACAAACTCTCACACGTACGCAAACAAACAAAAAACACAAACATAAACACAAACAAACTCTCACACATAAACACACAAAAACAAGTAAACAAAAATATCCTTCTCTCTTCTTTTTAAAAAGGTCCCAAGACGTCGCACACATTATGCAATTATTTTATACCTAATGCTTAGATTATATGCAAAGGCATCCTCGTTTTAAAAAATCAAACTTAATCTGTAGAAGTCACTTATACCATATACTGTATTCTTAGTATAAATTATACGGTATTTTACATTATTTCAGTTTTCTCTGGCACTTTATGAAATTTACTTCTTGTGGTTTAAGTGACAATTGAAATGATAAATGAACATTAAAATATGATGATTGGTAATAATGATAAAGATGAAAGAGGATAATGAATGATATTAGATGATAGCAATGAACAATGAATTATAATGATAATAATAATGATGTTAATTATGATAATGAAGATAGTATTCGTAATAACGATAATGATAATAATTAGGCCATAGTAATGATAGTGATAATACAAATTATGATAACAATAATAACAATAATGATGAGGATTCTATTAATAATAGTTATGGTAAAGGTAATAACAATAATGATGGTAGTAAGCATGGTAAAATGATGATAACAATGAAAAATATAACCTAATGATAATGATGAAAATATATATAATAACGATACAAATGATAATAATATCTATAATGATATTGTTAACAATAAAAATTATAATGTTCCTATTTACTTATTCTTTAGGTAATATAATAATTTCCCTTTTTCTTTTGCAGATTTTCGAGATTTCAAGACATCACACCAGGTTCCTTAGACACACAAGACGGCGTGTATGTATGATGTAATGATATTTGTTATTTTTCTTGTATTCTAATAAAAGGTGAAAATGTTTTTGTGATTATTTTATTTCCTTGAGGGATAGAGAGAGAGTGAGAGTGAAAGGGATGGAGAAAGGAAGAAAGAGAGAGAGAGAGAGAGA
>BOPN01000970.1:95000-100000 GCA_017312705.2 Penaeus japonicus
GTATAAAGAGAGAGAGAGAGAGAGAGAGAGAGAGAGAGAGAGAGAGAGACAGACAAATAGATAGATAGATAGAAAGATAGATAAATAAACAAACGAACATAGAAACAGATAAACATATAAACATCACATAAACACAGCAACCGAAAAAGCGTGAGTTATAACTAAGAAAAAGAAAGAGAGAGACAGAGAGAGAGAGAAAAAAAAACAACAACATTAGATCCCTGCTTACCATTCCCCTATTTATCATCTTTTCTCTAGTTTTCAGTTCCTTTCTCTCGTCCGGCGTGTGCCAAGGAGCCAGTCTGGATAGATAGATAGATAGATTGATAGAAGGAGGGGGAGAGACACACACAGAGAGAGAGAGAGAAAGATAGAGATAGAGATAGATAGATAGATAGATAGATAGAGAGAGAGAGAGAGAGAGAGATGGGGGGAGAGGAGAGGGAGGGAAAAAGAAAGAAAGAGAGAGTAAGTGAGAGTAAGAGTGTGAGTGAGAGTTGGAGTGGGAGTGAGAGTGAGGGTGTGGGAGTGAGTGAGGGCGAGAGGGAGAGAGATAGAGAGGGGGGAGGGTGAGGGAGAGAAAGAATGAATGGGTGATTGTGTGTGTGTGTGTGTGTGTGTGTGTGTGTGTGTGTGTGTGTGTGTGTGTGTGTGTGTGTGTGTGAGTGTGTGTGAGAGAGAAAGAGAAAGAGAGAGAGAGAGAGAGAGAGAGAGAGAGAGAGAGAGAGAGAGAGAGAGAGAGAGAGAGAGAGAGAGAGAGAGAGAGAGAGAGAGAGAGAGAGAGAGAGAGAGAGAGAGAGAGAGAGAGAGAGAGAGAGAGAGAGAGAGAGAGCGAGAAAGAGAAGAGAAAAAAATAAGAGAAGAAAAGAGAAAAAAGAAGAGACGAGAGAAAGAAAGAAAGAGAAGAGAGAGAGAGACACAGAGAGAGAGAGAGAAGGCGGGAGAGAGAAGCAGCGTAGCCAGTCATTAGTCATTGAACAAGGGGCGTATTGACAGGAACTCAGAGGGGCCTTTCTCATTACGTGTTTCTGGCAACACTGCTTCTGGACTTTCCTCTTTGCGCGACGAAGGAGAGAAGTCTGGAAGCTGCATCTTCTCTTCTCGGGGGATCTTGGGGTATTCTTGGAGTCATGAATATATAATGAGAATAAAGATAATACTGATTAACTAATTAGATATCTGGTGATGCTGATTACGTTGTTAATGGTGATGGTAATACTGATAACGATGATTATGATGATAATGATAATCAATGCTATTGCAGATGCTAATGATGATAATTATGATCATAATGATAATAAGAAAAATTATGATAAGGATAACAATAATATCAATATTATAGTGAGGATGATGATAATAATTCTGATGTTTATAACAATCTCAAGGGAGACAAAGATATTGATAATGAAATTATAATAATGGTAATAATAATGACAGTAATAAATACAATGATAACAATGGTGATAATGATAATGATGGTTATTATAACAAGGAAAATAATACGAGATATAGATGGTAGATACTGAAAATAATAATCATCATGATAGAAATAACATAACAACTGTGATGATTGTAGTAATAATGATAACAAAAAGAGGAACAAAAAAATTAATGAGCTGACGAAAAAATATATATATATATAAATATATATATATTTTTATTCCCTTACCCAATATAAATACAGCCTTACGAACCTACCCACAGAACATATTAAATCCATGCAAATTTCCAACACTTTACGCCATTTCTCTCTAACCCTCTAGTCTACACACATACACATTGAAAGAAAAAAAAAATAAATGAAAAGCAACAACAACACCACTAAATCCGCAGGAAATCCCGTAATTTAGACTATGTTAATGAAAGAGAATCTATTATAGACGGTTTGCCGCCTAAATGCTCGAGGCTTCTGCGGCGCGCGTTTCATCTTGATTCGAACTCTTGCTTGAACGAAGCCCCGAGGCGCGAGTGGGGGATTCATTTTTGAATTTATTTTATATATAAAATATGCTTTTATTAAATATAAAATATATATAAAATATAAAAAATCAATTTTTTAAAAATAAAAAATTGATTTTTTTTTTGTTTGTTTGTTTTTTGAGAGAAGTATGTTTTGTTTCGTTTGTTTTTGTTTTCTTTCTCTGTTTGTTTGTTTGTCTGTTGTTGTTTTTTCTCTCTTTCTCTCTTTCTGTTTCTTTCGTTTTCTCTTTCTCTCTCTCTCTCTCTCTTTTTCCTTTCCTCCCTCCCCCTTCCCTCCCATCCTCTTTCCCTTCCATCCTCCCATCCTCCCTCCCATCATTCCATCCTCCTCCCTCACTCCCTCCCTCCCATCCTCCTCCCTCCCTCCTCTCGCCCCCAACTATCTCTCTTCGCATCCATATATCTCTCAGGCAAAAGGAAAATAAGAATCCATAAACATATACCATTTCCCAAAGACAAGTCACGTAACTAGACTCCTCCACCCCCACCCCCTACCCCAACCCCCTCCTCGTGACGTTGAATTTTCACGTAAAGGTCAACTTGCAACATGATTGTGACATGTTTAGCATTGGGAAATTTTTATGATGAAGATGAATGTCGATTTCTGTAACATGTTTTGTAGAGATTTAGAAGAGAAATTAAAAGAAAGGTAAAGAAAATAAGGAGAAAAAAGAAAGATGAGACGAATGAAGACGAAGAAGAAGGAGGAAAGATGAGAAGAATGAAGAAGAATAAAGAAAAGGAGAAATAGAAGAGAAAAAATGGAGAAAAAAGAAAATGAAACATTGATGATAGTGATAATGAAGATGATATTGATGATAATAGTAATAACATGATAGTAACAGTTATAATGCTGATGATAGTTGAAAGAAAGATCATATTCATGGTAATACTAATAAAAATGATAACAATAACAACAATAAAAAACATTAGATGGTACTAATAACAACAAAGATAACAATAATAGTATTGACGATGATCACCATATAGATAATGATAATCATAATGACGATAACAATGATGATAATGATAACACTATTGAATTAATGAGGATAATATTAGTGATAATGAAGTTAATAATGTTAATGATAATTATCTTTCTCTCTCTCTCTCTCTCTCTCTCTCTCTCTCTCTCTCTCTCTCTATCTCTCTCTCTCTATCTCTCACTCTCTCTCCCTCTCGCTCGCTCGCTCCCTTTCTCTGTCTCTTTCCCTTTCGTGATGCAAGTCGGGAATCACGAATTTGCATCGTCATCATTTGCTTTATCATCAATAACACGGAAGAGAGATTGATTGCGTGGAGGCTATAAGATCGAATGCTACGTGCTTTCTGAAGTTGAGTGTCGACCTTATTGGAATTGTGGCTTGACACCCTTGTTGCTTCTCTCTCTCTCTCCATATATAAATAAATATATATATATATATATATATATATATATATATATATATATATATATATATATATATATATAAGTATATATAAGTTTATCTACATGTCAATAAATCGATCTATCACTTTCTTCCTTTCTCAATAAAATAAAAATGATAAAATATGGGAAACATGACGAAAATACGTGAAGGAAAAGGGGGGAAAAAAGAAAACAGTCGACGAAAAAAAACAATAAAAAACAAAAAAGATACTAAAGAGACTAAAAAAGGGCAGACTTAAAACCTCAAGAAAATAATTATCATAATAACAGACTTAACGAAGGAAAGAGAAAGAAGGAAAAGAAGATCAAATTTATGAATGAAATAAAGTAGAAACCAATTTTCTTTTCTATCTTTCTTTCCCAAACATAATGAAGCATAATTGGGCGGTGGGACAGAAAACGTTGCAATTAGGGCCAAGCAAACGTTTGAGATACATCAATAGTAAACACAGAGTGGTGGTGTATTCAGTAGCCTCGTATAACCTTCAGTTCTCCTTGCCTCTCTCTCTCTCTCGCTCTCTTCTCTCTCGCTCTCTTCTCTCTGCCTCTGTCTTAGTCTCAGTCTCTGTCTCTGCCTCTGCCTCTGCCTCTACTTCTGTCTCTGTCTTAGTCTCTGTCTCTGTCTCTGTCTCTCTCTCGCATACATACACAAACAAACACGCAAAACGAAAAAAACAACAAAAAACATACCCACACAAATGACAAACAAACAAACAAAAAAAAAAGAGATAGAGAGACAGAGAAAGTCAATAAGAAAGCAATAGCAACCAAAGCAGAGAGGAAGCATAGAGCTTCAAAAAGCGTGAAGCAAAGGAACACACGCGCAAAAAAGGTTATGTCACCAGCCCGCATTGAGGAGAGCTCAGGCATCAGGCTAATGCTGCGATTCATGGCGTTTGTTGGCACGACCGTGAACGTGATAATTAAGTCGTTCTTCTTGGTTCAAGAAGGCAAGACGTCTTGAGCGGCACGTCAGTTCACCACAGGCACGTCCTCGGGCCATTCCCTTCCTCCGTCTCTTCTTCCTCCTCCTCCTCCTCCTCCTCCTTCTTCTTCTTTTTCGTCTTCTTTCTTCCTCCTCCTCCTCCTCCTATTCCTCTTCTTCCTTTCTTCTTCTCTCTCGTTCTCTTCTTCCTCCTCCTCTACTTCCTTCTTCTTTCTGTCTGTCTCTCTCTCTTTCTCTTCTCCTTCTCTTTATCCTCTCAGCAACTCTCACTATTCCTATTCTATGTTCTTTTTTTTCTTTCTTTTCTCCTCTCTCTCTCTATTCTTCTATTCTGCCACCTTCCTCCCTCCTCCCCTCCTCTCTCCCCTCATCATTCTCCACCCCCCCCCCCTTCCTCCTCTCCCTCCTCCTCCAATCCTTCCCTTTTACTCCTCCCTTCCCTCTCCTCTCCCTCCCTTTCCCAATCCCTCCCCCTATCCCCCCCCTCCCCAGTAAAAGGATGCAACAATAAACAGAAGATGACGAGAATGAGGGAGTGTCTTCAGTGTATTCCTGGTCCTCTGCTCCGTTGAGTCATCGAATGTCTTCATCTCCTTCTTCCTTTCTTCTTCCTTCTCCGTTCCCTTCTTCTTCCTTTTTTCTTCC
>BOPN01000970.1:115000-120000 GCA_017312705.2 Penaeus japonicus
TGCTGCATGGTCTTTGTTGTTTTGTAGAATGATGATGGTGATTGTGATAATGATCTTGATGATAATGGTGGTAGTGATTATTAACCCTGTGATACTGATAAAATTGATAATGATAGTACTACGAATGATAACTGTAATGATAACAACAGTGATAACAATAATAATAATGATGATTATGATGATAATAACAGTAATGACAATAATAAGGATTATAATGATAATAATGATGATGATGATGATGAAAATCATGATGATAATGATAATGATTATAACGATAATAGTAATGATAATGATAATAATGGTAATAATGGTAATAATGATAATAATAATAATAATAATAATAATAATAACAATTATGATAATAAGAGTAATAGTAATAATGATAATAATAATAATGATATAACGACGATAACGAAATTAATGATGAAAATAATAACGATAATATTAATGATAATAATGATAATGATAATGAAAACATCAATAACGATAGACAATCCTATCTTTGCCAGTCGGAAAATGAAAATAAAAACCTACATAAACGTAAAAATGATATAAGATTTGATGACAGAATTTTTTATTAAATCCTGGTTGAGAATAATGAAGGTTCATAATGTGTTGATAATAGTCCATTAAGAGATCTAGGGGTTGTATCATTAAGAAAGGCAATATAATGATTTTCCTGTTGCAGTTATATCAGTAATAATTGTAACAGCTATATTAACAAATACTTCTTATATGTGAGTGTATCATTATCAGAGGTTATTATACTCACCTTAATTATATAACTCTTTATACGAATTATAGTACAATACTTATCCTTCAAATGTATGATTAAAAAAAAAAAAATCAGTTATAATTAATGATGATTAATTATGAATGCGTATTAATCAAAAGGATACTAACGATACAGGGTTTTAGCATCATATGAAAATAACTTTATAAAACAGCAAAAGAAACGGTAATTGATCATGATTGATCATCAGGACAGTAATATGAAAAAAATATTACCAAATATGGAATGGGGATTATAATAACGTAAAGCATATCAATTCTAGTGAAAAAAAAGTAGATGATGATAATGAAAATGATAAGACAAATCAATCAATAAACGTCTATTTCATTCAAATTATGAACCACTGAATGAATGAACCAAGAGAGAGATGATGACACTCACATTGCAAGATCATCACATCATAGAAATCATGAGTAAGATGAAACATTGCACTGAATAGACTAATGGTAATAACTACTAATGATGAATACTAATAGCAATGTTGATAATCACGATAATATTGATATATGAAGTAGTCAGTGATAATTAGAGAGATCGGTGATATAAGGTGGATGACATTATACAATAACCAAAATAAATAATAAGTGAAATTAACTACATAAGAAAAATGTATAAATGAGAATGGATGATTTCTTAACCCTATGGATGTAACAGACACGATTAAATCTTTATAATTTTAATCAGAATTTTAATAAATTCTTATGAACAATCCCCCGTGTAACGCGTCTGTTGTATCCCCGGTTATACCTTTATCTTCATTTATCATAATTAATTCCTTTCAAAATATTATGAAATGGGTGATTTGTTTAATCCAAAATAATTCCGAATCATTCCTTAGTATATTATTTAATTGCTTCCCGATGCAACCGAAAAATAAGGTTGCAATTACTTCCTCTCGCCTGCTTATGATTTCAAAATGCAAATCGCCAGCGCTTTGGCGATAGGATGGCAAGCGTTCATCACTGTTCAATTTCTTGCAATACGCAACATCCAGATGTCAACACGGGGTTTTCAGGGGAAGTTCAAATTGCAAAGGATGCACAGAACCATCCGTAGTATTCTAGTGGTTGCGTGTATTGCATGATCCGAAGACATTTATTATGCAATTATCCTTTGCAATGCGCAGCTCCTAAACTAGTGGATAGAGCTTCCGTTGCAAGGGAGAAAGGAAGGGGGGGAGGAAGAGGGGGGGGGGGTCGGAGGAAGGTGGGAATAGGAATGAGAGAGAGAGAAAGAGAGAGAAAGAAAGGCAATCAGAAGACAAGCATATAAATGAAAAGTCAATATCAATATACATGTCTCATTTGAAAAACATACATGGNTACATACATATATATATATATATATATATATATATATATATATATATATATATATGTATATATGTATATATGTATATACACACACATATATGCATGTGTGTGTGCGTGTGTGTGTGCACGCGCGTATAGATAGATGATTAGATAGATAGATGAATAGATAAATAGATATATAGATAAACAGAAATATACACAAATGTATAAGTGGATAATTAGAAGGCGTGACGCGTAGCTCGATAAACAAATGTATTTTTATGATTTATAAAAGAAAGCGTTTTTTCTTAATTTCCGACCGCTCTCTCCCAACATTCTATTTTCTTTTCCGATCTTGAAATCCAAATATCATTCAATCAAAACATACGTAATTATATCTAAAATATTGACATTAATAACACTACATCTGAAATTACATGCACGAGCTTACGAACATATAACTCCCATAGGGGAAAAAAAAAACAAAAAAAAACATTTTTTCCAACGTCTGCGGTTATCCCTCTATAGGCCTGTTGTAGAACTAATCATAGAAACTGGGAAGCGGTCTAGACTAGGCCTATGTGGGGGAGGGGGGGAGGGGTAATGGGTAGGAGGAGGGGTTAGAGGAGAGAATGGTGGGAGGGTGTGGGAATCTGGGTGTCGAGGGGGTAGGGTGGGAGGGGAAGGGAGTGGTGACCGCCCTTTGTGGAGGGGTGGGGGGTGGGTGAGGGGGGAGGAGATGGGGGAGGTGAAGTAGGCGGGGCATAGCATTCCTGGGTAAGTGGTTTGTTATTGGTACACGATTTTGTCATATGATTTGATCACTTTGTTGGTAGGGAGGGAGAGGGGTGGGGGGAGGGGGATTTGCACATATATATAATCTTTTCATGATGTAACCGGGAATATAAGAGCTATGACCTTCCATAACGTCATACATTTCACTTATAGTTTTCAATACATCATAGTGCACATACTTGAATACCTCTCTCTTTACGAATCGTGAAACGTGCAATTTTAACACTTATGTACATCGCCTCGAGTATTTTCAACCTTCCTTTTTTTTTTGAGGTGTAGATAGAAAGAGAGAGGGGGGAGGGGGAGAGGGAAGGGGGGGTAGGTAGAGAGGGGAGACGGTTATTGAAGTACATCATCGAGTAAATTGAAAACATGAAGAGCGTGTAAAGATTTTTTTTTTTCTTAACATATATTTCAAGAACGTGAATGATGATAGTCACTCCAGAGACACGCGAGTATGCATTAAATATTTCTTTCATTTTTTCTTTATTCTGTCTTTCTTCAGATTTAGATTTTTGTCTTGTCTCTTTCTGTTTATCCTTGCCTTGTTACTTGTGAGATTTTTGTTCGGGGGGTAGAGATGGGGGCAGAGAGAGAGAGAGAGAAAGAAAGATAGAAAGAGAGAAACAGAAAGATAAAAAGAAAGAGAGAAAGAGAAATAGATAGATAAATAGATAGATAGATAGATAGATAGATAGATAGATAGAGAGAGAGAGAGAGAGAGAGAGAGAGAGAGAGAGAGAGAGAGAGAGAGAGAGAGAGAGAGAGAGAGAGAGAGAGAGAGAGAGAGAGAGAGAGAGAGAGAGAGAGAGAGAGAGAGAGAGAGAGAGAGAGAGAGAGAGAGAGAGAGAGAGAGAGAGAGAGAGAGAGAGAGAGAGAGAGAGAGAGAAAGAGAAAAAGAAAGATAAAAAGAAAGAAAGAGAGAAATAGAAAGATAAAAAGAAAGAGAGAGAAAAAGAGAGTGAGAGAGAGACAGAAAAAGATAGAGGAGAGATAGATCAATAGATGGTTGGAGAGAGAGAAATAAGATACTGGTATATAAAACCTTTCTATATTTAATTTGTAAAGGTGAGTTAATGTGTTAAGGAGAACTACTACGCTTTTACACTATAGAGGCGATTTCTATTACCATAATAGAATTTACAAAACTATTATGATACTACCAAGTAATTGGATACTTTTAACTTATTATCACTCTTGTTATCATTGTCGTAATTATCATCGGTATTACTATTGTTATCGTTATCGTTATTATTATCAGCAGGTTCTTATCTTCTTCATGTTGATAATAATTATCATCCGTTATTTTTATTATTATCGTTCATAATGATAACAACAATAGCAATAATGATAATGGTGATAATGAGGAGAGATGAATTATCATTATCATTAACATTATCCTAATTGTCATTAATATCTATTATCATTATCGTTATATTTATCATTGTTTCTAATTGTTGTTATAAACATTACTATTTTCGTTATAATTGTTATTGTTATCAGCATTCTTCTCATTATTCCTATTTTCATTATTGTTATTAGCATCATATAATTTTGATATCATGTTCTGATAATCATCTTTATCTTTACTATCATTTTCATAATTCTCGTTATCATCATTATCAAAATAATCACAGATATCAATGTCATAATCAATGATAATATTGCTGGTGTTGATAGCAAAAACATCACGGATACTAGTAATAGTAATAATAAAAAAAAAAAACAATTAGTATATCCTACGTCATCCTTTCTTGATATATAATATTACATCCTTGTTTAGGGAGTACGGTCTGAGATATTTATTATTCTAGAGTAAAGAGATATAAATCTATCTATCTACCTATCTACCTATCTATCCATCCATCTCTCTCTCTCTCTCTCTCTCTATCTATCTATCTATCTATCTATCTATCTATCTATAACTTATCTATCTATCCACCTCCTCTCTCTCTCTCTCTCTCTCTCTCTCTCTCTCTCTCTCTCTCTCTCTCTCTCTCTCTCTCTCTCTCAATATATATATATATATATATATATATATATATATATATATATATATATATATATATACATATATATATATATATATATATATATATATATATATATATATATATATA
>BOPN01000970.1:122500-127500 GCA_017312705.2 Penaeus japonicus
AGGTGTCAGGTGGGAGATAAGACAATGGCTTATATAACATCTCAAAACGGATGGGTTTTGCTGTTATTTGCATCTACCTATTTTTATTTATTTTTTCGTTTTTATTATTATTATTATTATCATTATTATTATTTTATCATTATTATTATTACTATTGATGTTGTTGTTCTTTTTGTTTTTTCTTTTATTTTCTTATTTGCACCATTGTCTTTCTTTTTTTCTTAATCTTATCGTTATTGTTATTAGTGTTATGTAGCAATTATTATCATTCTCATCATTATCATTGTTGTTATTATCATTACCATTACTATTAATACCGTTATCATTATTATTTCTATATTTAGGATTATTATCATCACTGTCCTATGACTATCATTATTACTATCATTATAACTTCTTACCATTATCATTATCGTTATTATCATAATTAATATCATTATCATCTTTAGTATAATTATAATCAAAACGCTAAAGAGAAAACAAAGATTATAAAGATGGAAATGTTAAAATAATCTATAGGAAATTATTATAATTTTTATTATTTTTTATTATTTTTTTCATTTTCATTTCTTAACTATTATTCTTACCTTTTTTCTTTTTTTTTTTCTTTTTTTTTGTATTTTCATCCTTTTTCTTGTCGATAAACACATTCCTTGATGACGATGCTTATTCCTCAATATCTTTTAACAGTGATATTTTTTTATGCTTTTATATGTTGTGTTTACCCTTATGTACTCGCACCCTGTTGAGAAACATTGGTAGTTTAAAATAAGGATAATGATAATGATAATAATAATAATGATGATAACAATAATTATAATAATAATGATAATGATAATAGTAATAATAATAATAACGATGATGATGATAATTATGATAATAATAATAATGATAATAATAGAGTCTTGTTTGATTTGCTGATTTGTTGTTTTGTAGAATGATAATGATGATGATTGTGATAATGATCATGATGATAATGGTGGTAGTGATTATCATCCCTGTGATACTGATAACATTTATAATGATAGTTCTACGAATAATAACTGTAATAATAACAACAATGATAACAATAATGATAATTATAATCATGATGATAATAACAGTAATATCAATAATAATGCTTATAATGATAATAATTACGATGATAATGATGAAAATCATGATGGTAATGATAATGATTATAACAATAGCATCAATGATAATGATTATAACGATAATATCAATGGTAATGATAATAAGGATAATAATGGTAATAATGATAATAATGATAATAACAATTATGATAATAAGAATGATAATAATAATGATGATAATGATAATGATATAACGACGATAATGATATTAATGATGAAAATAATAACGATAATATTAATGATAATAATGATAATGATAATGAAAACATCAATAACGATAGACAATCATATCTTTGCCAGTAGGAAAATGAAAATAAAAACCTACATAAACGTAAAAATGATATAAGATTTGATGACAGAATGCTTTATTATATCATGGTTGATAATGATGAAGGTTCATAATGTGTTGATAATAGTCCATTAAGAGATCTAGGGGTTGTATCATTAAGAAAGGCAATAGAATGATTTTCCTGTTGCAGTTATATCAATAATAATTGTAACAGCTATATTAACAAATACTTCTTATATGTGAGTGTATCATTATCAAAGGTAATTATACTCGCCTTAATTATATAACTCTTTAAACGACTTTTGTTATAATCCTTATCCTTCAAATGTAAAAAAAAAAAAAAATTCAGTTATAATTAATGTTGATTAATTATGAATGCGTATTAATCAAAAGGATACTGATGACACAAGGTTTTAACGTCATTATGAAAATAACTTTGCAAAATAGAAAAGAAACGATAATTGATCATGATTGATCATCAGGGCAGTAATATGAAAAAAATATTACCAACTATGGAATGGAGATTATAATAACGTAAAGCATATCAATTCTAGTGAAAAAAAAGTAGATGATGATAATGAAAATGATAAGACAAATCAATCAATAAATGTCTATTTCATTCAAATTATGAACCACTGAATAAATGAACCAAGAGAGAGATGATGACACTCACATTGCAAGATCATCACATCATAGAAATCATGAGTAAGATGAAACATTGCACTCAATAGACTAATGGTAATAACTGGTAATGATGAATACTAATAGCAATGTTGATAATCACGATAATATTGATATATGAAGTAGTCAGTGATAATTAGAGAGATCGGTGATATAAGGTAAATGACATTACACAATAACCAAAATAAAGAATAAGTGAAATAAACTATATATGGAAAATGTATGAATGAGAATTAATTATTTCTTAGCGTTATGGATGTAACAGACACGATTAAATCTGTATCATTTTAATCAGAATTTTGATAAATTCTTATGAACAATCCCCCGTGTAACGCGTCTGCTGCATCCCCTGTTATCCCTTTATCTTCCTTTATCACAATTAATTCCTTTCAAAATATTATGAAATGGGTGATTTGTTTAATCCAAAATAATTCCGAATCATTCCTTAGTATATCATTTAATTGCTTCCCGATGCAACCGAAAAAATAAGGTTGCAATTACTTCCTCTCGTCTGCTTATGATTTCAAAATGCAAATCGCCAGAGCGTTCATCATTGTTCAATTTCTTGCAATACGCAACATCCAGATGTCAACACGGGGTTTTCATGGGAAGTTCAAATTGCAAAATGCACAGAACCATCCGTAGTATTCTAGTGGTTGCGTGTATTGCATGATCCGAAGACATTTATTATGCAATTATCCTTTGCAATGCGCAGCTCCTAAACTAGTGGATAGAGCTTCCGTTGCAAGGGTGAAAGGAAGGGAAGGAGGAAGAGGGGGGGGGGGGGTCGGAGGAAGGTGGGAATAGGAATGAGAGAGAGAGAGAGAGAGAGAGAGAGAGAGAGAGAGAGAGAGAGAGAGAGAGAGAGAGAGAGAGGGGGGGAGAGAGAGAGAGAGAGAGAGAGAGAGAGAGAGAGAAGACTAAGAAAAAAAAAATGAATACCATCTGTGAAAAAAAGAACGAAAAAAATGTTGTCAATGATGGTAAAAAAAATAAAAAAATAAAACAAAATAAAAATAATCCACAATAAAAAGAAAGAAACACAAAGAAAATTAAGAAGAAGAAGAAGAAGAAAAAAAAAAGCAAATAATATAAAGAAAGACATAGAAGAATCTACGGATTTTAATTGACTGAGAAGATCCCTAATGACCTGTACTAGAAGCAATTAAGATAATAGCATTAAGTTAATTAGTGTCTGCAATGTCAGATTAATCAGTATGTAACTCTTTGGAGATCATTCAGACTGAAAAGTAAAGTGGTGATTATTTTTTATCGAGGTGATGATTGTGATGATGATGATGATGATGATGATGATGATGATGGTGATGATGAATGATCAATTTCGTGATGATTATTATCGTCGTTGTTATTGTTATTATTATTATCATTATTATTATTGGCTTTTTTCTTGTTTTTCTCTTTCTTTTCATTATCATCATTGATGTTGTTATTATTGTTATTACTATCGTTATTATTAATATTGTTGTTATGATTATTGTTGTTATCATTATTGTCATTATTATTAAATGTATACAAAATATGTATATTGTGCGTGTGCGTGTGTGTGTGTGTGTGTGTGTGTGTGTGTGTGTGTGTGTGTGTGTGTATACATATATATAAATATATATATATATATATATATATGTGTGTGTGTGTGTGTGTGTGTGTGTGTGTGTGTGTGTGTGTGTGTGTGTGTGTGTGTGTGTGTGTGTGTATATATATATATATATATATATATATATATATATATATATATATATATATATATGTATATATATATATTTACATATATACATATATATATATATATATATATATATATATATATATATATATATATATATATATATATGTATATATATATATATATATATATATATATATATATATATATATATATATATATATATATATATATATATATATATATATATATATATATATATATATATATATATATATATATATATATACGTATATATGTATATATATATATATATATATATATATATATATATATATATATATATATATATATATATATATATATATATATATATATATATACGTATATATGTATATATATATATATATATATATATATATATATATATATATATATATATATATATATATATATATATATATATATATATATATATATATATATATACACACACACACACACACACACACACACACACACACACACTGATGCCATTATTCTATCACCGTAAATATTGTTAGCATTGCTATCAATACCATCAGTGTCATTGTCATTACCATTATTGGTGTTATCATTATTATTATTATCATTAGTATTGGTATCATCATTATCTTCATTACTATTACTATTATTATTGATAGTATAATCATCAATATCATCATTATCATTATTCTAGTAATAATTTTCATTACTATTATCATCATTTTTGTCATCATAATTATTATTGTTATTATCATTATTATTGTTACTATTATTATCATTGTTGATAGTGCTATCATCATCATTATTATTATTACTTTTATTAACATTGTTATTATCATTATCATATCATATCATATCATCACTGATATTGAATTGTCATTACTATAGTTATTGTTATCATTGTTAGAATTATCATTCACATTTTTCATATTTGTTGTTATAATTATTATCATCATCTTTATTATAATGATCTTTATTATCATTATATGAATCCTTGTTATTATATGAATCATTATTGTTATCATTATTACCATAATCATCATTATCATTATCGCTATCGTTATTATCATCGTCAATACTATTCTCTATATTGTTAGTGGCAATAATGTTATTTTTATCATCATATATATTTTTTTCATCACCATCATCATCATTATTACTACCATCATAATCAACATTACTAAAATAC
>BOPN01000970.1:135000-142500 GCA_017312705.2 Penaeus japonicus
GTCCTCGCTTCCGTCAACACTTCTTGTTTTATTGCTGTCATTCATAATGGTCGTTGGGGATCGCTTGGGAGATGTGTGCTACCTTTGCTTGTCTGGATTTCTGTTTGGCGTTCTGTTGATCCGTTTCTGTTTGTTTTCCTGTTCTGTCACTCTCTCTCTTTCTGACTCTGTGGCTGTGGTTGTGGTTGTGTTTGTCTCTATCTGTCTGTCTGTCTTTCTCTGTCTTTGTCTGGATTTGTCTGTCTGTCTGTATGTCTGTGTGTTTGACTGCCTGCCTGTCTTTCTGTCTGCCTGCCTGCCTGCCTGTTTGTCTGTCTGCCTACCTGCCTGCCTGCCTGCCTCTCTCTCTCTTTCTCTCTTACCAATAAAATAAATAGAGTAAACAAAAACAAAACAAATAATCATAATCTTACCAGTGCTATCAAAAAACAAAAACAGAATCAACCGCAGGTGACTTTTCCTGAACGGGACCGGTGAAACGCCGGGCGGCCGGTTTCCCCGGTTTGAGCATCCGGCGGGCCAGTTCATAAATAAATCGAGGCCAGAAATGAGACAAATAATTTCTAATCCCCGTAAAGGCAGGAATAAGCTCCAGTTATGCGTTAATTGATGAGTGGCTGGGGGTGGGGGATGAGGGGGTGAGGGGTACGGGGGGGACACCTGGCGACGTCCTGTTCCCTCTGCCCCCTTCTATTCCCCCCTCCCCCTCCCCTCCCCACACCCCCGCCTCAATCAGTCGTCCACCCGCGTTGCTATGTCTGTCTGTCTATCTGTCTGTCTGTGTGTCTGTCTGCTTGTCAGTCTGTCAGTCTGTCTGCCTCTCTGTCTGTCTGTCTGTCTGTCTGCCATGGCATCGGGTATCGTCTGGGCGCACGTACGGGGCACAAGGTGACGGCGAGTTTTATGATTGATGGGCTGTCGCTATCAGATGGTGTCGCGTTGGTCCTCCGCCGCTTCCGCCGCCGCCGCCGCCGCCGCCACTGCCCTTGCGCGCTCCTGTGGGCGACGGTCGCGGACGCCCACCGGAGGACTGGGCAGAGGGTACATCGTGGGTACAGAGTCATGCGAGGAGCAGCGAGGTACACGTGGACGGGGATCTCCAAGCCCAAGTGTGATTGTGTCCGAAACACATGTGAGGCAGGTGTGTGGGGACAGGTGTGACGTCGGCGCGAGACCCAAGCACTCGTGACGCAAGGCGCCTTCGTCGGCAGTTGCAGCGGCGGAAGGCGCTCGGAAACGCATCGCCCTCGAGGAGCACGAAGGTGGAATGCATGGGGCGGGCGAGGCGGAGGCGCGTTGCCAAAGGGGGAGAGGCGAGTGATGGCGGCGGGGCCAGGGGGGACCCCGGGAGGCCCCGGGGAGGTGCGGGTGGGCGGTGCCAGTGCCGGCCGCGGGGCGGGGTGAGCGAGGCCCTCCCCGGACGGCGTCCCCCGTCTCACTGAGCGGTCGTGTCGGCGCCGCAGCCCCACTTCTGCCAAGGCGGCGTCCCCTCCTGCTAGCGTCCCGCCCGCACGCCGTCTGGTCGCCACACGCCGCTAACTCCCCGCGCTGCTCACAGATGTCGCGGCCGCGCCGGCCGGCTCGCTGCTGCGCATCCCCGGCCCTCATGCTCTTATTTACGGTTTGTTTATAGTCGTGCATCGTCACATGGGCGCTCGGTGGGGCCAAGCGCGCTCCGACTGCTCGTAATTTATCCGGACGGCGACGGTGGTCGGACGGTCGGAGTGGGTGCAGGGCTCGCGCAGGGTCCGCGGGTCGGCCCAGCCTCGTTGCGGCCGCTTCCACTCTCATTATCTTGTTAACCTCCACTCATGCGCCCATTCCTATTGGTTGCTGTCGGTCACGTGTTAGTATTCCGAGCCCATATATGGAGTAATGTGCAAGTGCTAGAGAGGTTTCCCTTCGAGTAGTGTCGCCATAATCCATCAACATTGGGTGGAACAGTGGACAGAACTGCACTCGTGGAGCAAATCACTTGCGGACTTACGCGATGAGCTCCTATCAGTTCGTGAACTCTATGTCCGCCTGCTACGGGCAGCGCGGACAGGACGCCAGTGGTGTGAACACAGACTACTACGGAGCCTCCGTCAATAGTTACAACAACTGCTACTCGCCTCCACTACAGCAGTACGGAGGCTACACCCCGTCGGGACTCTCGGCCGTCCCGAACGGCAGCGAGTTCCCCGGAGGAGGCAGTGCGGGCGTCGTAGTGACTTCGGCGTCGGCGGGAGGATCGTCAGTAGGCACTCCGAGCGGATCTGGCGGCAACACCACGCCCGGGCCCTCCGTGCAGGGGCGCCTCCACCAGACCTCCACCTCGCCCGCCGCCACGCCGCAGGCCTCCTCCTCCGCCTCCTGCAAATTCGCCCCCACGCCGGAGTCGTCGACGGCGAACCCGGTGGGCTCGCCGCAGGACCTGTCCGTGTCCGCCGGCGGCAACGGCCCGGGCTCGAGCAGCTCCGGGAGCGGCTCCGAGCAGAACAGCTCTAGTCAGGGCGGCGGGGGCGGCAGCAGCAACTCCGGCGGAGGCGGCGAAGGAGCCGAAGGAGGAGAGAGTCTGGAGGGCGCCTCTGGAAGCGCGGGAGGCTCGTCCTCGGGGAAGCCCGCCCCTCAGATCTACCCGTGGATGAAGAGAGTGCATCTCGGCCAGAGTGAGTAGACACATAAATCTGTCGAACAGGTTGTTTAGGAGCTCCGCCATGTGCGAGTCTCGTTGTAACTTTGCTCACCCGTGACACATTAGGCCAACTTCTCTTCGCAGGTTTCACGCCTCTCTCTTTCTTGGGATCACTAGTGTCTTCCTCTTCTAAATCTCTCTCGGCCGCCTTCGGGGTCTCCTTTGAGTAGCTCTGTCCCCTCTCTAACATCTTGCTAAACTGCATGACAGGTCTCTGCATGCCACAGGGCATCGTTCCTACAGTAGCAGCCATGTGCGGGCCGCAGACACACACGAGCGGCGGCCCAGAAGTATCTCGTAAATATCTCCCGCCAGGCCGTTCGCCCATCTCGCGCCCCCGCCCCACACGCCCGTGCTCCCTCTGGCCCTTCGCGACGACACCCGGTAGCGTTTGAACTCGCCACAGATCACTACCTTCTTCCTCGTGCCTCTATTTTCCCCTTCCTCCTCGTCCCTAACAATCCTTTCTTGGCCGGCTATAAACAGTCCATAAAGTCATAAATATGTTCCTTACCGACCTCCAGCCAACTCTTTGAGGAGCGTAACCGCAAGAGCGAGCATACTGGGTAAGGCAGGGAGTCATAAATTGTGTCCTAGGTCCTGGGTGTCGTCCGCGGAAGGGTTTGAGGCTTAGGAAGTGTTGTCTCCGTCGTAAACCGGGCTTAATGAGTCAACTGCGGTCCTCCTCTGACAAATTGACAACAAATAGAACGAGTCAAAAATTTATAGGCCTGCGGAGGCATCTGTTCTGACCTATAAGGGAAAGAAAGGGAAAAAAAATATGGAGAGGATACAAGTGTGCGAGACAAGTGGAAGAGATATATAAAGAAAAAAAATAAAATGGGGGAAAAATTTTAAACTTTGCAATGTGAAGTTTTCAAAGATATATATTTTTTTCTTCATTATTGTCGGGCGAGAGAGAAAGAAAAAGATCAGAAAGAATCTATACATAAAGTCGGAGAAAAAAATACGAAGTCACAATGTTCATCGGAGAGGAAAATAAGTCGCATTCAATCCAGTCTATAAATAATCAAGATAAAAAAAATATAAGATATCGTTCTTTAAGAAAATCTTTTAGTGACCTATTCCTCTCTTTCTTCTATGTTTGAATTATCTGGCTCTCTCAGGCGGCAAATTAGAGAGAAAATCATTTTGCATTTCATGTCGTGTGTGCGTACATTTTCAAAACATAATTTTATTTTCCTTATTTTTATGATCATCATTTATATCATTAATATTTAGAAAAAAAAAGTCGAACAAAACGTAAAAAAAATACATTCGTAATTTGCATTCCACAGGTGTATATTTCATAATTACTAGTACGCAGTTCGGGACATTCACATAACTTTTTATTAAAACATAACAAAAACAGGAGGAGAAATTTACGACTTGTTGAAGACGAGAAGTGAGCAAGAGGAAGAATATGTGTTTGTGTGTGTGTGTGTGTGTTTGTAAATATGCATGTGGATCTATCTATCTATCTATCTGTCTATCTATTTATATATCTATCTATCTCTATGTATGAATATAAATAAATAAATGAATATATATATATATATATATATATATATATATATATATAAACATATATAAACATATATTTATTTACTTATTTATATACACACACAGACTTACATATAGTGCAAAAACTTTTTTTTTTCCTTGTCTGATAAAAAAAATATATATATTTCAACCTACATCCCTTTGTCTCTCTCTCTCTCTCTCTCTCTCTCTCTCTCTCTCTCTCTCTCTCTCTCTCTCTCTCTCTCTCTCTCTCTCTCTCTCTCTCTCTCTCTCTCTCTCTCACATCTCTCATCTCCTCCAAATTGCTGACTTTGAATCCTCGGGGTCGTTCTTCCCGAAGGATTTATAGCACGACCTTCTTGCGTCTTCTGAGGTCGTCATTGTCATCGTCGAGAATCTACATTGTCGTTAAGGGTCGTAAAAATCAAATGGTTTACGTAGTCCATTTACGACCCGGGGAGGAGGAGGGGGGGGGGGGGGGGGGAGAGACTTAACTGAGTGTGTGAATCTGTGCGTGAATGAATCTGGGTGTGTGTTTGGGTGCGCATGGATGCAAATGTATATATAAATAAATATATATGTATATATATATATATATATATATATATATATATATATATATATATATATGTATATATATATATATATGTATATATATATATATATATATGTGTGTGTGTGTGTGTGTGTGTGTGTGTGTGTGTGTGTGTGTATGTGAGTGTGTGTGTTGATGAGCATATTTAGATCTGTGTGTGTGTTATTATGCTTATGTGAATGAATATTTTTGGTCCACGTGTATGTGTGTATATGTATGAAGTGTGTTTATATTAGTGTATTTGTGAATAAGTGTGAATGAATGTGTATCTAACTGTGTTCATCTCCGTGTATGCGTGCATGTATATCCGATTTAGTATAGATACGTTTTTTGCGTCCCCTTAAGTATATTTATATTTGTGGATGAATATATACACATCCACTTATCTGTATGCCTTTGATAACTCCTCTTACTCGCTTTTTCCGCAATCAAGTGTTTTTTGCAAGCAACGCGGTTGAAAAAGTTGTGATACACTTGTACTTCATAAATGTTATACGAGGGAGAAAATGATTTAGTGTTTAGTGTGTGTGTATGAATGTGTAACTGTGTGTGTGTGTGTGTGTTACAACATGCTATAGTGAAGTGACCTGTGGATGAGTTATGTTTTCATTCGTTATTTATGAATTCATTTGTGAAGTGCTTTTAGTTATACTTTAATATGTGTATGAATGGACGTATTTATTGGATTGCTTTGTTTGTTAGTTTTGCGTTGTTGTTGTTGTGATTTTTTTTTCTTTGTCATATGTATTTATTTCTTTAAAATTTTCATGAATTCTTGTTTATTCATTTATATAGTGAATCTCCAAATTTAGTTATTCCGATAATAAGATTATATATTGAGATACAATTTTAACGGAAGAGATTACGTATTTATTTAGTATTAATCTTCATACTCTTTATAACTTTATAACCCGAACCATATAACTATGCGTACAAGATGCGTAAAATTACAGAAAAAAATGGATAGAATGAAATTATTACGCTCATACATAACTATGTTGAAATTCGCAGTCACACCTTTTTATAGCTATGAATTACTCGATTTGATATAAAAAAGCATTTATTTAGATGAATCACTGTCACGGACCCAATCGACTCGCCAGTACTACAGCGAATATGACAGAAAATGAATGTAGATATCCAAATATTATGACTACTAATATTATTCATCGAATCTGATTAAATCGAGCACGTAACCTTTAAATGCCTGATTACTTCGACTTGCTTGCAGTTACGTTTAATTAATATATCTCGGAGTTTGTATATAATGAAAAGGTTGCCGTGATTACGATAAGATATGAGACGAAATTATGTTCTTTTCAGAGATAAATTAATGCACACATACACACACACACACATATACATAAATATATATTTATACATGTGTGTGTGTGTGTGTGACATATACCACAAAATTCAACTACTACAATGATAACGACACAAACAAACAAACAAACAGCAAACACACTCAGTTCCTCCCCAGCACAAAGGCTTTAATTACCAGCAAGTGAAGCACTGAAGACACAAATCGTGGCTAACGTGTTAAATCAAGACAAGTAATCGTAAACGTCAGGAAAGTTCAGTCCATTTGTTCAAATTAACGAATTGCAATTGCATTTGGGATGGGACATTCAAAAGTTAAGATCTTGATACCAATATTGCTTCTATGATGTAGTATAGTAGTAATGTGAATGAAAATGTGTGATATATATGAGTGTTTTTGCTTGTAAGGAATGAATTTGGTGTGTGATATGATGCTTATAATATTGAGTGAGAATATTTGTTATTTGTGGATTGTCTTTGCATGATGTTGTGTATTTATATTTATATTCTATTTTAGGTTATTGCTATTAATGTCAGCATGCTTGTCATAATGAACTAGTTTAATTACATATGTATGTACGATCATTCTCTCTTTCTCTATCTATCTGTTTCTTTTTACACCCCCCCCCCCCCTCTCTCCTGACTGTTTATAAGTCTCTCTTTTTATCTTTGCTCTCTCTCTCTGTTTCTGTCTTTATTTCTCCTATTTCTCTCTCTCTCTCTCTCTCTCTCTCTCTCTCTCTCTCTCTCTCTCTCTCTCTCTCTCTCTCTCTCTCTCTCTCTCCTCTGACTATTTATAAATCTCTCTTTTTATCTTTGCTCTCTCTCTCCCTTTCCTTCTTTCTCCCCCCTCTCTCCTGAATAGATATAACAGTTACCAAGGAAATAGTTAGCGAGAAACTTTACGACTTTGCAAGAACAGGAATTGTAACATTCTGAGAATTTATACATTTTCTGAAAATAGTATCATATAAACACAACAACTCAAAATGATGCCAAAGAAGCAGAGATAAAAATGATCATTACTATGATCCTCATTATTACTATTAGCATCATTGTTATTAAAATTACATTATGATGATGATGTTAATAATATAAACAACAGCAACAGCAAAATCAACAGATAGGATATCAATAATAATAACATTGATAATTATGATAATCATGATAATAATTATGGTGATACTATCATTGATGATAGTAAAAATAACTGAAGCAGCAATATCAACAACTTTAAAAATCGTGGAAATAACAACAATAATAATAGTAAAAATGGTTTTTAAAAAATCTTAAAACAATAAGAAAAACAATGATAAAAACAAATAGAAAGACCTCGTGTAAACCTCGACCCTGATAACCTACCCTCATCTCTTTCATGAAA
>BOPN01000970.1:147500-150000 GCA_017312705.2 Penaeus japonicus
GCTTTTTTTTTAAGAAGGAAGTTGATGCTGCTTATATTCAGTCTATGGCTACGACACATATCGAGGAATTTAATTTCGAATTTATAAAGTATTTGGTGTTCGTTATGTTATGGTTGTGATGGTTACCATGCGCCGTCATGAGGTTGGTTCTAAGAGGTCTCAGGCGGTTACCATGGGGAGAATTTTACAAAATGGAGGCGAAATTTCGAGCGAGCTCTCGGTCTTTTCGAAACTGGTGGCTTCCCTCTTTGGCGATTCTTTTTTCGATTATTTTTTTTCTTTTTGCTTCGTTTGGTTTGATTCGGTTTTGTGGCAATCTAAAGTGGCTGTTTATCGAACGAAAAATGAATCCAGTGGATATTCTCCGAGGAAGATAGAAAATAATAAGGAAAATAATTATTTCACATTGAAGCAAAATCAATTCCTATTTTAAAACGTACAACATCCCTATACTAAACAAACAAACAAATACAACAAAGCCCCAAACAAACAACATAACAAACAAACAAGCAAACAGACCTAAAAAAAAAACGATAACTCTCTCAAAAATAACACCGAGCAAAAAAAAAAAAATAAAAAAAAAATAAAAAAATAGAAAAGAGAAAATGAAGAAAACGAAATGACGCGAGGTGAACAGTTCGCCTGTACAGGATACAAGCGTCACATGTGCAGTCCCTGTAATGGCGTAGGTGGTTTTGGTCAGGATCTCCGCTGTAACGGACTCACCATCCTGGTAATCCTTCTCGTAAAATCCTTAATGAAAAGCACATGATTTGGCGAATGGAGTGTTGTTGTTTTTTTCGATTTTTTATTTTTTTTTTTTTTTTTTGTATATCATTATCTGTGTTTAGTTTTTTTTTAGGCGAATGGTGATGCTAGTTTGGGTTTGTCTTGTGTGTGTGGGTGTGTATGTATGTGTGTGTGTGTATGTGCGTGTGTGTGCTTGGATTTTGCCTAGTCCTACTGCATGTGCAATTGTGCATCTGTGTTGTCTAACCAAGTACCCACATAGAGAGAACAAGTTATGGGGGAGGAGATGTGTGTGTGTGTGTGTGCGTGCGTGTGTGTATGTGTGTGACAGAGGGGAAAGAGGAAGGTAGGTAGTGGTGATGGTAAGAGGGAGGGGGGAAAGGGGAGGGGAGGAGGGAAGGGGGGGTTTAGCTGGCTATGTATTCACAGGGGAGATAAATGATGAATGTCCTTGGCTGGATGGCACGGCAAACTTCTTTTCAAGCCAGTCGTTCATTTCCAACGTTGAATCAATATCAAATAATTAGAGGACAATGTCTTTTTTCCTCCCCTTCTCTCTCTCTCTCTTTCTCTCCCTCTCTGTCTCTCTCTCCCCTCGAAAGTTCCCTTGTGGTTGGCTATGAGGCCATGATCAAACACAAGTACAGGCCGTTTGCGGAGAGAAAGAGAGAAGGGGAGAGAGAGAGAGAAAGAGAGAGGGTGATTACTCGTTATAATTCTTCCACTGTTTTTTTTTTTTTTTTTTTTTTTGTTTGTGTGTGTGTTCTTTTTTTTTTATACATGAACGTTTGACGTGTTCATTGGAGCTTGTGTGGACATTGATGGGAGGGGGGGAGGGGGGTATAGAAGAAGGGAAAAGGAATAGATCTTTATCTAATCCGACGGTAATTCTAATAATAATAATAATAATAATAATAATAATAATAATAATAATGATAATAATAATGATAATAATAACAAAAATAATAATAAAACTTCTAAGAAAACACCAAAATCAGAACACTAAAACATCCATTTTTTCCTCTTTTCTTTCTTCTCTCTCTCTCTCTCTCTCTCTCTTTTTATTGAAGAATTGTACCCATCGGACAATTAGCGAAGTCATCATGAGGAGTAGCATATGTGGAGCATTAACTTTGACGAGGTTTTATGACCGGGACGATGTAGTCTAACTTTAAGGTGACCAGAGAGGCGAGAATTTCTCTGGGTCTTTGCGTGTTTCTTCTTCTTCTTCTTCTTCTTCTCCTTCTTCTTCTTCATATTTTTATTTGGGTAGTTGTTTTTATTGATGTTATCTTTATTATTGTTATTATTCTTATCGTTCTTCTTCTTCTCCTTCTTCTTCTTATTTGGGTGGTTGTTTTTATTGGTGTTATCTTTATTTTTGTTATTATTGTTATGGTTGTTGTTGTTATTATTATCGTTATTGTTATTATTATTGTTATTTTTGTTGTTGTTGTTGTTATTGTCGTTATTATTATTTTTATTTTCATTATTATTATTATTATTATTATTGATATTAATATTCGTCATTATTATTATTGTTATTCATTATTATTGTTATTATCCATATTATTGTCATTACTATTGTTATTATTGTTATCATTATTACGACTATTATTAATCATTGTCAGTATTATTACTATTAGTATTATTATCATCATCAATAGTACTATCATAAATACTGTCATTATCATTACCATTGGCAATATCATCAACATCCAAAGACAGTCAGTACTCAAACTTCCACAAG
>BOPN01000970.1:162500-170000 GCA_017312705.2 Penaeus japonicus
TTTATTATTCATCTTGTTTCTTATCTTATGATTATGATTCGTATTGTCAATATTATCATCTTTGCTTTTAATGTTAGAGCTAATGATTTTATTCATCCCTTGAATTCATAGACATATCTATTTTTTTATTTTTTTTATTCATCTTGTTTCTTATCTTATGATTATGTTTCGTATTGTCAATATTATCATCTTTGCTTCTAATGTTAGATTTTATGTTAGAGCTAATGGTTTTATTCATTCTTAGAATTCATAGACATATCTATTTATCTTTATTTTATTTTTTCCTTTATTATTCATCTTGTTTTTTATCTTATGATTATTATTCGTATTGTCAATATTATCATCTTTGCTTCTAATGTTAGATTTAATGTTAGAGCTAATGATTTTATTCATCCTTAGAATTCATAGACATATCTATTTTTTTTTTCCTTTATTATTCATCTTGTTTCTTATCTTATGATTATGATTCGTATTGTCAATATTATCATCTTTACTTCTAATATTAGATTTAATGTTAGAGCTAATGATTTTATTCATCCTTAGAATTCACATATCTATATTTTTTTTCTCCCTTATTATTCATCTTGTTTCTTATCTTATGATTATGTTTCGTATTGTCAATATTATCATCTTCTAATGTTAGATCTTGATTTTTTTCTATAATTTTGACTATAAATTCCTTTTAATTCCTAATTTTTCCGTTGGATGGATGGAGGGATAGACGAATATGTATATATAGATATAGCTATAGATGTATACATATACATATACAGATATACTTGAATACACTTCATAAACTGTTTTGCTCACCTAAGTAAATGTTCTGCAGGCGCTAATAGAATTACCAAAATAAGGCCGCTGAGTTACGCGGGATAATACCATACTAGTTGTTCTCTTTTATTTGAGTTCAAAATACAACCTGTTCGACAACTAGATATTAGAAATTACAGGTCAAGAACTCTCGAATCTAGTTCATATATATATATATATATATATATATATATATATATATATATATATATATATATATATATATATATATATATATATATATATACATATATATACATATATATAAATATATATATATATATATATATATATATATATATTTATATATATATATATATGTATATATATATATATATATATATATATATATATATATTTATATATATATATGTATATATATATATATATATATATATATATATATACATATATATATATATAAATATATATATATATATATATATATATGTATATATGTATATATATATATATATATATATATATATATATATATATATATATATATATATATATATATATATATATACGTATGAATCAATATCCCTAAGAGTTAAAACACGTGAAAGAAGACACAGCGAATAGCATACAACCTCCCTCCCCCTCCCCCCCTCCCCCAGCATCCCTCACCATTCCTATCCCCCCCCCCCCGCTCCTCCCTTCCCCCTCCCTTCCCCTGTCTTTCTCTCTCTCTTTCTCTTTCTCTCTTTCTTTCTCTCCTCCCCTCCCCTCCTCCCCCTCCTTCCCTGGTGACTGAGAACGCGTTGAACTGGGATTCTCTAACTGTCTTTGGATGACTGTTTGCCTCTCACTTTGTCCCTGTCAGAGCCACATGTCCCTTTCCTCCTTCCTGACTTCTTGTCCTCTTTGTCTCTCTCTCTTTTCTCGCTCTTTCTCTCTCTCTCTCTCGCTCTCTCTCTGGCTCTCTCTCTCTCTCTCTCTTCTTCTTCTTCTTCTTCTTCTTCTTCTTCTCCTCCTCCTTCTCCTTCTTCTTCGTATCTACCATCTTTTTTTCTTATTTATTATTTCGTTATCGATGCATTCAGTTCCTTATTCATTTTTCCAATCAATAAACCCCTATTCATTTTCTTATTCAATCGGTATTTGAACACTAATATTATTAGTATTACTTTTCTTTTCCTTGTCATTTGATATCAGTTATCACGTGTTTATATTCTATGAAAAGATTTATAGTTACCTACATTTTCTTTTTTTTATTGATATTTTTTATTCTTTGTTATATATTTTTAAAATCATTATCATTATCATTGTGGTTGAAATTATTATCATTAGCATTATTGTTGTTATTATTATGATTATTATTATCATTATCATCTTTATTATCATTGTCATTATTTCTATCACTATTATTATTATGCTGTTACTGTTTTCGTTATTGTCATCGTTATTAGATTATTACCGCAAAACTTTTATTCTTAACGTCAGCTTTCTTTTTTTATTTTATTCCCATAATTGTAGAGTCATTATAAAATCTTTAATATCTTCATATGATTTTATTAGGCCTAAACATTTTTTTTTTTCAAAGTATCCCCACCGTAGATTTTTTTTTCTCTTTTTGTTAAAAAATAAATAAAAAATCTAATCAGTCACTTCTGGATCTTCACAAAAATACTAAAAAAAAAGAAAAAAAAAAGAAAAGGAAATAGATGAATAAATAAGAAAAATCGACCGTATTGGTAAAATAAATCGAAATGGAAGATCTAAATGTATAAACAGAGAGAGAGAGAGAGAGAGAGAGAGAGAGATTAATGACCCGTAAGATAGAGAAGTTGATTAGCAGATGCATGGATTGACTGATGGATAGATAGCTCGATAGATTGATGGACTAGGACAATACTGGGGATGTAGATCAGAAGAATGGATTGATAGATTGACAGGTTTATAGATAGAGAGATAGGTTTATAGATAGGTAGGTAGATAGATAGTGTTATGAACTGATAGACAGGCTGATAGTGACAGATTGACAAGGCCTGGGATGTAGATCAGATAGACAGATAGACAGGCAGATGGATTGCTAGACAGACAGGTAAATAGACAGATCGACAGCGAGGTAGATCGATAGATAGATCAATAAGTATTGAATTAAAGAGAAAGTAGACAGATCGGTATATTAACAGAGAGATAGATAGATAGATTAAGTGTAGAGGGATTATAGAATAAAACAATAATAATAATAATAAAGACATAACAATAATAACATACAAATATATTGTTCTCCAGACGACGATAAAATCAAAAGAAGTAAAAATAAATTCAAATTCAAATAGATGTAAGAGAAACGGTTGAATATTCAATCAAAAAGGAACGATAGATATCATGATAAGGTTTAAATGAGACAGAAGGTACTTAACAGGAATAAGAATAAGCTCAGAAGGATTTTCTATAGATTATGTGTGTATGTGTGTGTGTGTGTGTGCGTGTGCACTAGAGAATATAAATCATTGGTATTATTTAAATTCTTCTTAGAGTGTCTGTTAGTGATAGACACACATGCATAGGGCGATAGAGTCAGTGAGTGAATGAGTGAAAGAGTGAGAGAGGGAGAGAAAGAGAAAAAAAAATATTAAAGGCAAAACACAGACAGGATAGCAATGAAGAGTGACAGAAGAAATGATGCACAAAGACAAGGGTGAGACGAGGGGAAGGGGGGAAGGGGGGAAGGGGGAGGAGGGAGGGAAAGAGAGGAACATCCTCTCCCCTCTACCCCCCCCCCCACTGCTCCCTCCTTCCTCCTCATCCCAAGTTGCTATTCCATTTCCTTCTATTCCAAGACAACCCTTACTTCCCCATCCGTACTCCATCCCCCTACCCCTTGCAAGACCTCCCCTCCATCCCCTTCCCTATTCTATAGCCCCCCTCCCCCCAGACACTCATTCCATGACGATTTCCCCCTCCCTTTTTCCTTATTCCAGAACATTCTATCCCCATACACCCCATTCCTGGTCTCCCCCCCCCCTCCCTATTCCAAAATACCTCCCTACCTCCACTCACCCTCGTCCCCTGCCCCTCCACCCCCCTTTATTCCAAGACCTATTCCATATCGCTTCCAGTCNTCTTTTTCTCTCTCTCTCTCTCTCTCTCTCTCTCTCTCTCTCTCTCTCTCTCTCTCTCTCTCTCTCTCTCTCTCTCTCTCTCTCTCTCTCTCTCTCTCCTCAACATTGAACCATCACCACTAAATCATCACTACTCAAACCGTATCACTCACCCATCATCATTCAACCATAACCACTCACCACCCCAACTCACCCCGTATTATTCAGTCCTCATCACTCAGAAGTCACTTCTTTCTGTCACCACTCAACCACTATCCCGATGTCACTCAGCCACCATTCAACCACATCCCGCATCACTCAGCCCTCACCACCCACATTTCAACCCTCTCATCCCCGCCCCCCCTCCCCTTCTCGCATCGCTTAACCACTCACCCCGCATCACCACAACCAGCATTCAATCCAGACCCGTCCCCTCTCATCATTCACCCCTTCTCCCCTCCCCACTCACCCCCTCCCCACTCCCCACTCCCCCCTCCCCCCTCTCCACTCACCCCTTCCCCCTCCCCACTCCCCACTCCCCCCTCCCCCTCTCCTGTCACAGCGCGTTATTAACAAAATTGTCACATGAAGCAGCAAAGGGACCCAGAACCCCCATAAATATTACACCATCCACGGGCATCTCTCCCCCCCTCCCTTCCCTCCACACTCCCCCCTCCCCTACCCCCTCCCCTACCCCCACCCTACCCTCCCCCCCCTTACGATGAACCTTAACACGGCGAGGTATATAGTTAGAGTCAAGTTTCTGCCGCCTTGCTTGCTGTTATACCATTGCGTTTGTGTCGGAGGTCTGAATTCTACATGGGTTTAGGGGGGGAGGGGGGGGAGGGGGAGGGTAGGGAGGGTGGTGGAGGAGGAGGAGAAGGGGGGGTGGAGGAGGAGGAGAAGGGGTGGAGGAGAGAGGGATGGAGGAGAGGGGGTGGAGGAGAGGGGATATGAGGGTGACTAGAGGGGAGACGGGGGTATGGGATAAGGTGAATGGGGGTTAAGGATGGGGAGAAGGAAGGAGGGAAGGGGTAGGGAGAGAAGGAGAGGAGGAGGAGGAGGGAGGAGGGGGGGGGAGGGTGGCATGGGTAAGAGGCAGAGATTATAATTATTTCTTAATGAATAAGATAAGGAGAGCAGAGTAAGATGAGTACGATCGATAGGAGGACAGGAAGGATAGGAGAACGAGAAGGATAGGAGAACGAGAAGGATAGGAGAACAAG
This sequence comes from Penaeus japonicus, assembly GCA_017312705.2. NCBI lineage: Eukaryota > Metazoa > Arthropoda > Malacostraca > Decapoda > Penaeidae > Penaeus > Penaeus japonicus. The sequence continues at coordinate 167,590 of BOPN01000970.1, forward strand.
AAGGATAGGAGAGCGAGAAGGATAGGAGAACAAGAAGGATAGGAGAGCGAGAAGGATAGGAGAGCGAGAAGGATAGGACCGAAATAGGCTGGGATGCTGAGGGAACAAGAAGGCTAGGTAGAGAAGAGGTATATAGAGGAGGAGGGAGGGGGGAGGGGGGGAGGGAGGCCTTTGATCAAAATTTCATCCAATGGGCTGGTGGATCAGCTTTTGTATAGCATTGGTATGAACAGAGACAACCTTTTAAATATATTATATATATTTTTTATTATATTTTGTTTATTCATATTTTTATTTTGTTATTACTTTTCATATGTTCATTTTGTTATTAATTTTCATATTTTCTTTTGTTATTACTTTTCATATTTCTATTTTGTTATTACTTTTCATATTTTCATTTTGTTATTACTTTTCACATTTCTATTTTGTTATTACTTTTCATATTTCTATTTTGTTATTACTTTTCATATTTTTATTTTGTTATTACTTTTCATATTTTTACTTTGTTATTACTTTTCATATTTCTATTTTGTTATTACTTTTCATTTTTTTATTTTTTTATTACTTTTCATATTTCTATTTTGTTATTACTTTTCATATTTTCATTTTGTTATTACCTTTCATATTTTTGTTTTGTGATTACTTTCCATATTTTTATTTTGTTATTAATTTTTATATTTGTTTTATTGGAAATAGCTTTTGAAAAGGTCTTTTGTATTCGTTTGAGTGTGTCGTTATGTGTGTATGTAAATTGTGTGTGTTTTGTGTGCATCTTTTTTTTTTCTTTTTTTTATGTGTGTGTGTGTGTGTGTCTATGTGTGTGTGTGTTTATACTTATAGTCCGTATGTATAATTAGTTTATTTTTGATAAGCATACGAAAAAGCATACGATAATACAATTCTAATACAATAACGTAATAACGATTTACGACAGTCATCATTACCATTTTTTTTTTTTTTTATCAAAAGGAAAAAAAAGGTCTAAGGTAAAATCTGCATGAGTTTTTTTTTCTCAATTATTTCTATTAATCTAAGACTTTTAAGGTAAGCGGATAGCCGATTGATATTAATGATATTGATACAGAATGATATTGATAAGAAGGAAAGAAATTATACAAGAAAATAAGAAGGGAAATATCACAGTTCTAAAACTTTCAGTCGATAAGTCGGTGATACATAAACATATACAAACATATGAGTATATATACAATTTTATATATATATATATATATATATATATATATATATATATATATATATATATATATATATATATTATACATATATATATATATACATATATATATATATATATATATATATATATATATATATATATATATATATATGTATATATATATATATATATATATATATATATATATATATATATATATATATATATATATATATATATATAAATATATGTATGTATATGTATATATATATGTATATATATATATATATATATATATATATATATATATATATACATACATATATATATATATATATATACATATATATACATATATATATATATATATATATATTATATATATATATATATATATATATATATATATATATATATATATATATATATATATACATATATATACATTAGCACAGCCACACACAGACTCACCTAAATACAAATCTAGGCCTATATAAACTTAGAAAACCAATCCCCGCTGTAGAACCTAGACTAACTAAGGTTTCTTCCACTACCAGATCAAAAGGAAGGCGGAAAAGGTGAGTGTAAGTTGCCTGGGTGTGTTTATGTCGGCCTGCCGTCAGGGTATCTTCCTGACTGCTTTTTGCTTCGCTTAATCTCAGTAAGTCTAAAGGGCTTTTGCTTATTAATTTTTTTTTGTTTGTTTCTTGTTTTGTTTTTGTTTTGAATGTCTGTCTTTCTTTTTTTCTTTTCTTTTTCTTTTTTTGGAAAACGCGGGTGTATGCGTTTGTAGTTTGAGTTTTTCTTTTTCTATTTTTTTTTTTTTAGGATGCTGAGTCGGTTATTCAGTGCTTATTTTGTAGAGATAATTTCGTGTGAGTGTGCTTTGTCTGTGCGTGAGTGTATGTGTGTGTGTATATATGTATATATATGTATATATATATATATATATATATATATATATATATATATATATATATATTCATTTATACATCTATCTATCTATTCATCTATATGCATATATATATTATATATATATATATATATATATATATATATATATATATATATATATATATATATATATATATATATATATATATATATATATATATATATATATTATATATATATATATATGCATAAACAGTAGCAGTACACCTAATCAAATAATTAAAAATGTTGTGCTAGTGACAAAACATTGCCTTTCTTCAACTGTCTGAATATTTACGCC
>BOPN01000970.1:175000-187500 GCA_017312705.2 Penaeus japonicus
CTCTCTCTCTCTCTCTCTCTCTCTCTCTCTCTCCTACCTGAATAGTTGAATAATTTTCTGAACGTGCATGTATGTCGCCGCATTCTGTGTGTGTGTGTGTGTGTGTGTGTGTGTACGTGTGTGTGTGTGTGTGTGTGTACGCGCGTCGGCGTTTTGTGAACGTATTGTCCAATTCAATCCAGCTATGACGCTAAATTTACTTACGTTTTTGAGCGCCCTGCAGACGAGACTTCATTCCTCCTCTCCCGCCTAAATCAGGACATCAAACTCAAAACAAAAGAAGTACATGAAAGTTCACAAATACCAATCACTGTAAACACAAAAGAAATAGAAGAAAGGTAAAAAAAGGAAAAGAAAAAAAAAATCGAGGTATAGGCGCACGATACCCTGTAGATACCCCAAGAAGATTGGAGCCAGCCAGCCAATCAGGAGTCTCCAAAGCCCACGAAGGTGAAGGTGATTGGTCAGCGCGGGCCGGCCTTCCTGGGGTATCAGCAGGCTCCTCCACATACCGAATGTTGTATTGTAGTTATGTCTCGTTGCCATGGGAACCGCGTGTCGTGTTGTCATTTTGTACTTCGCCAAATGTTCTCGTATATAGAGATTATTTCTTTTATATGTTTTGATTAGGGCGTTTTCGGTGCATCGTGAAGCGTACCCAGATTCGAAATTATTGAAAGTGTGTTTATTCCGTTGGCTATTTATAGTAGCATAGCGCTACCAAGTCGGATGATCAAAAGGATAATTATATGTAAATAAGATAGTAAAGTATTTTACTGGGCATGCGACATTCAGTTATATACATAATGAACTGACATATGCGCGTGTGTGTGTGTGTGTGTGTGTGTGTGTGTGTGTGTGTGTGTGTGTGTGTGTGTGTGTGTGTGTGTGTGTGTGTGTTTGTGTGTGTGTGTGTGTGTGTGCGTGTGTGAATGTGTAAACATTAAAACGTGTATAAAAAACATAATTTCCGGAATGGAATGCCATAAACTAGATTAATACATATCAACTAAACCCCCTGCTGTGGCCTGATGTATAAAACTCGCAGAATGTAACGAGACTTTTGCCTAATTATACAAGAGACAGTCCTAATGACATCAACAAGTTTGAATCACCTGCAGTCGATAAACCCTTATATAAAATAGATTTTTTTTTTTAATTATAAAAGGGACGAGAAGCCTCGACACAAAACAGAAATGCGCGACAGAGGTCTATAAATCCTGTTTCTTAAAGATGGTCATCTTTTAAATACGCCATGTCTTGCTGGTGGATTTTTTCGCTTAGCATAACACTTCCTGTTCGTTCACTGTTGTAATATCATTTGTGTATAGCACTGTACCGGTTCGTGGTTCGTCTTTTTTCACTATATGGTATAGTTTGGTTCCCCTTTGTTCTTCAAGAAATAAGCAGTCACTTCGGTTTGGTTCGACTTCTATCGCCACGTTATAAGTTTGGTTCATCTGGTTCTTGGGTTCGCATCTTTCTTTTTATCGTAAATCAAGCCACGATTCCAATTGGCGGTTCGCTTCTATCGCTACATAGTAAAGCTCGATTCATATAGTTCTCTCTTCACAATTTGAACAGTAACTCTTGATCGTTGTACGTTTTTAAATCGTCCGGCTTCATTTACCTGCTTCGTTCATCGCAAACGAAGCACCGGATGAGACATTTGTTCTTCATCTAACAATAAACTCCTTAACCTTCAAGATTCTCAAAACCAAATAAATGAATAGATAGATAAGAAAAAAAATCCTACGGGAATGCATTCAAGGCGTCAGATAGCGTCTTATTCTGCCATAAATTAATCTGTTGGCGTCAGTGCAGTGTTTACAACGAGCGAGTCATAAACATCTGCCATGGACGTTCCCGCGCTGGTCTCTCTTTACCAGTGCTCCTACTTCTTCCATGGGTGTTCTTGCGTTGGTCTTGCGTTTTGTTCTTGCGGTGTTCTTGCGTTTTGTTATTGTGTTTTGTTCTTGCGTTGTTCTTGCGTTTTGTTCTTGCGTTGTTCTTGCGTTTTGTTCTTGCGTTGTTCTTGCGTTTTGTTCTTGCGTTGTTCTTGCGTTTTGTTCTTGCGTTGTTCTTGCGTTGTTCTTGCGTTTTGTTCTTGCGTTGTTCTTACGTTTTGTTCTTGCGTTGTTCTTGCGTTTTGTTCTTGCGTTGCGTTGGTCTTGCGTTTTGTTCTTGCGTTGCGTTGGACTTGCGTTTTGTTCTTGCGTTGCGTTGGTCTTGCGTTTTGTTCTTGCGTTTTGTTCTTGCGTTGTTCTTGCGTTTTGTTATTGTGTTTTGTTCTTGCGTTTTGTTCGTGCGTTCTTGCGTTTTGTTCTTGCGTCTTGTTCTTGCGTTTTGTTCTTGCGTTGTTGCGTTTTGTTCTTGCGTTGTTCTTGCGTTTTGTTCTTGTGTTGTTCTTGCGTTTTGTTCTTGCGTTGTTCTTGCGTTTCTTCTTGCGTTCTTGCGTTTTGTTCTTGCGTTTTGTTCTTGTTTTTTGTGTGTGTGCAGTTTGGATTGGTTTCTTCATGTTCTGTTCTCAGGAACTTGTAGTCTTTAATGAAGCATTTCCCTTGAAAAAAACGATATAAATAGTATTGTAGAGTTGTGGCATAGATTTAGACTGCATAATCTCTTATGATGAATAATAGATACTTGTTTAGTCTGCTGCCTATTTTGTTACGTATTTGATATCAATAGTCCTGATGATAGCGATGGTTATGGTCTGATGATAGTAATAGGGATAATGATAATGATGATAGTAATAATGACGATGTAGATGATGATAACAAGGTTTATAATGATGATGATGATAATGATAATGATGATGATTGTTAACATTAGTAATATGATGGTGATAGTAAAGATTATGGCAATAACACTAATGATGATAATAATAATATTTATGATATTAATAGGAATAATGATAATGATAATAGCGAGGATGATGATAATAATAAAAATTATGATATTAATAGTAATGATAATACTAATAATAGCGAGGATAGCGATGATAATAATGATAATTATAACGAAAATAATAGTAGTTATAATTATAATAATAGTAATGATAATCATGATGATAATAATAGTAATTATGATTACAATAATAATAGTAATAATAATGATGGTGATAGTAAAATCTAAAAAATTATGATAAGGATAATAATAAAAGTAATGATAATAACAATAATTGATAATGATAATGATAATAGCAAAAACAAAAAATGTTACAAAGGATAAAAATGTTAATAAGACGTTTGGAAAAACCATGCAACTCTGCTTCCCCCGCCCCCGCCCCCCCTTCTCCTCTTCCTCCCCTTCCCCTTACCCCACGCCGCCTTTCCTCCCTTCCACTCCTCCCTCTTCCTTCGCCTTCTTCTTCTTCTGCAAGATTAACAACGAAGGGTTCCTTGCACACGTCGGAAAATGATCCTCCTTCGCCGGGTTCATTAAAACTTCATCATCAACTCGGTCGCTAATTAGCTAGTTTGTTTTATCGGTCGTTCGAACAACAAGATGGCTTGTTTGTTTGTTTACATTGGTTACGCCGCTGCTTAATCCGCCATGCTAGGATGGGTCGTTGGTCAGTCAGCCTTTCGTATTTTTACTCTTTTTTTATATATGAAATTATTTCCTTTTTTTCCCTTTTGGGAGTTGTGATTTTTTTTTTAAATGGTTGTCGATCATTCTAACTTTATTATTTTTTTTATTATTTTTTTATTATAATTATTATTATTATTTACGTTTTGAGATCATTTCATCAACATTTTTTTTTATTTCTATTCTTCACACGTTTTCTTTTCTCCTTGTTTGCGTACAATTTGATTATTTTGTTTAAAATTTGACCAAGAGACGTGCAATGTGTGAATCTTCCTCGCATGTGCTACACATATATGTTTAAATGAGATGTGTTTACCGATGCAAGCATCATTCCCGTGTGTTAAGTCTCACATGATGTTATCACGAGCGATAATATCTTGAGGAAATTTCGAACGTGACTGGCTCGTATTTTTGTAAGCCTTCGACAGATCTCTCTAATGATTGTGTTTTGATATTTTAATGTTCCCTAATTGACGATTAGGTTTCGAGGAGAGAGAGTAAAAGAGAGAGAGAGAAAGAGAGAGAGAGATGGAGAGAAAAAAAAAAAAATACATGTGTAAATATTTTCGAATTCTCCAGTGCGTGTTTCTTGGTTTCACTCCGTCCACATCTTTCCTCTTTGCTATCTCATCGTGATTATTGCCTCTATTTTACCTCCTTCCACCTTTATTGGTCGTTCCTCCTCCTCGTCACGTTTCTTTTTATATATAGATATATACATATTATATGTCACTAGAGACTCGTTCACTCGTTCACTCGTTCACTTGTTTACTCGTTCACTTGTTTACTCGTTTACTTGTTCACTCGTTTACTCGTTCACTCGTTTACTCGTTCACTCGTTTGCTCGTTCACTCGTTTACTCGTTCACTCGTTCATTCGTTTACTCGTTCACTCGTTCATTCGTTCACTCGTTTACTCGTTCACCATCGCGTGGCTGGCTGAAGGATGCATCTCCTAAGCTCTCTTATAGAAGAGTGTTCGGCTTCAAATTAACTGTCGAATAATGTTACCTTCAATTTGCTATCTTCAATCCTGTATTGGCAATTGCAATATTCATCTCAGTTTATTCAGGTAACTCTCAAACACACTCTCTCTCTCTTCACTTCTTCTTAATCCACAAATTCAAGTCCATGCAAGCCCGTTCTTGCAATGCTCAAACCCGCATACTTAACATTGCAACACACACCGCCTGCACAGAAGCCCTAAGCCGCAAGAGATATACAGGGATATATATATATATATCTGTTATGTAATTATAGATGCGATTGCACTTTTTTATTGCTACTTCCCTTATTGTTTTAATCTTATGTTTGAATTATGTGCTGTTAAGCTAGCGTCTATCTTCATGAATCAAATACCATTTTTAAGGCTCCGATTTGGAGAATTTCGTAACCGGAGCGTTTTGAAAACAGTGTGTCATGTCAAGTAAGCAAAAGGAAGGAAAAACAAAAGAGGAGGTAAAAGAAGAGAACATGCAATAAAGTTGTTGAAAGGAAGAAAGAGGGAATAGAACACAAAAAGAGTAAAAGAATAACGAAGAAGAAGAAAAAACATATATATATATATACATACACACATAGAGAAAAACAACAACAGAACAACAATAAAAAAAAACAACGACGAAGAAAAAGATCAACGAACCGAAATAAAAAGAAAGAAAACAAAAAAGAAAAAAAGTAAAAAAAAAAAAAGACCCTACTCGTTCAATGTAACCAATACCGCACCAAGGATCGCGTCATGCAATCACACCCCCACCAACAGCCACAGCCAGCCACCACAGCCACCGAATCCGCAGCGAAAACTTTAATTAATTCCAAGAGTTAATGATCCGTGAGGAAGCCAAACAAAACAAGACGCCAAAGGGCCACCCGGCGAGACGCGATGCACAAACCTCAAGCGAACGTGGGAGACGCAGGAGGAGGAGGAGGAGAAGGAGGAAGAAGAAGAAGAAGAAGAAGAAGGAGGAGAAGGAGGAAGAGGAGGGGGAGGAGAAGAGGAGGAGACGGAGGAATTGGAGGAGAAATTAGAGGAGGAGACGGAGGAATTGGAGGGGATGGAGGAGGAGGAGGAGGAATTAGGGGGATGGGGGGGGGGAGTGGTAATTACTGGGGATGGAGGAGGAGGAGGAGGAAGAAGAGGAGAAAGAATTTTGGGGATGGGGGATGTGGGAGGAGGAGGAGGAAGGGATAGAGAGAGGAAAAGAGAAGAGGAGGAGGAGACATTGATGGGATGGGGGATAAAAAGGGAGGTGGGGAAGGATGAGGAGAAAAAAATAAGGGAATAAACGAGGAGAAGGAATGATGATGTTGAAGAGGAGCTGAGGAAATGGAAGGTTAGAAGATGGTGGAAGGGTAGGAAATGGGGGAATGGGGAAGGAGAAGGGAAAGAATTAGAGATAAAAAAGGTAGGAAAGTAGGAGTTAAGGAAAAGAGAGAAGAACTTTGTGAAAAGGGGAAGAGGGAAGAGGGGGATAAGAAGAGGAAGAGGCATTGAGGAAATAGTAAAAGAGAAAGAAGGAAGAAAGGGAAAACGGGGAGGCGAAGTGATAAGGAAGAGCAAAATAAATCAGGAGAAGGAGAAGGAAGGAAAGAAGAATCAAAGAAGAATCAAAAGCCGAAAATAAAGAACAGAAGGAAAGGAAGAGAAGACAACCACGAGTCAGAGAACAGTCGAGCCGCCTTTGAGGTTCAGTTGAAAGGTTCCAGCTGGGTTCAGAAAAGCCTCAATTAACCTGCGCTCAATGGCTGACGGAGCCTCAATAAAAGCCGCTGGGGAAAAGACGGTGTTCTGGCATTTGGCTGTTGTAGAGGATCATTACTAATTGCTCTCGACTTTTTTTTCCCTTTTTTTTGGGGGGTGGGGGGTGGAGGGGTTGTTGAGTTAGAAGGCTTTACGAAGAACATTTTCTCTTTTTTTTCTTCTTTGTATATATTCTCTTCGTCTTTCTTTTCCCTTTTTAGTCTTTTTTAAGCCTCTTTTTGCACACGTGTGTGTGTGGCTTTTCACGATTTGGATAACCAATTCCAGGTACTTTTCTCTCTCTCTCTCTCTCTCTTTCTCTCTCTCTCTGTCTCTATCTCTTCCTCTTTCTCTCTCTCTCTTTATCTCTCTCTCTCTATCCCTTCCTCTCTCTCTCTCTCTGTCTCTGTCTCTGTATCTATCTCTTCCTCTCTCTCTCTCTCTATCTATCTATCTCTTCCTCTCTCTCTATCTATCTATCTCTATCTCTCTCTCTATCTCTCCCCCCCTCTCTTTCTCTCTCTCACTCTCTTCGTCATGTTGTTGTTCCCTTACGTAAGATCCAGCTGGAGTAGGAAAACACCTTGCGCCAAGGATTCTTGAAAGGGTATGAGTCATACCTTTGCTCTGCGATTTTGTGTCTTTTATTTCTTTGCTAGTTTCGGTGAATCTACTTTTTTGTTTGTTTGTTTGTTTATCTGTTTTCATATTTGTTGAATCATTTTTGTTATTATTGTAATATGAGTTAATTATTTAATTTGTTTGAATTCTTAATATAAAGATCTGGAGAAATTTGTAATTACGGGTAGACATAGATTCGAAAATAACACCTCTCGCATTATGTGTGTGTGTGTGTGTGTGTGTGTGTGTGTGTGTGTGTGTGTGTGTGTGTGTGTATGTATGTGTAAGTGAGCGTGTGTGCGCACGAGTATACATAAATATGTACGTGTACTGTAAAGGCATGCGTCCTAGGCACACATACAATCAAAGCATGATACAAAACAAAAACAACAACAAAACTTAAACGACAAAAAAAAAAAAAAAAAAAAAAAAAAAAAAAGGGACCACCGAAAAAGATAGACTCTGACAGAAACTTAGACAAAAGAGCATCGGCCACTAGGTGGGTTTGGAAGAGGCGGAGGAAAAAACTATTGGCATTAGGACAGACTTATCATTAATTATCCATTCAGCCTTCCATCAGCGGCACCAACTCCCGAATCCATCTAATTCTCCGATAGCTCGATAGAGTCACGCTGGAAGAAAAGGCGAGAGATAGAGAGAGAGATAGGAGAGAGATAGGAGGTAGAGAGAAGGGGAGTAAAGAGGAGGGAGAGGATGAGAGGGAGAGAGAGAAAAAAAAGAAGAGAGAGGATATCATTTTGTTAATAACTTTTACTGATACTTGTGGATCAAGTCACAGAGAGAGAGAAAGAGAGAGAGAGGGAGAGAGAAAAGAGAGAGAGAGAGAGAGAAAGAAAGAGAGAAAGAGGCGAACAGACAGACCTATGAAAGAACGAAAGAATGAGAACTGAAAAAAAGGAAAAAAATGCCCCCCCCCCCCCCAAAAAAAAAAAAAAAAAAAAAAATCTCAAAGGACAAAGGAAGGCTGGAACGGACGTCTGAGTCCAGCAACACCTCTCCTTCAGGCGATCAGAAGGGCGTCTCAACCAGCGCCGTCTTCTTCTTCTTCGGGAGATCAATCAGCGTGTCCCGATAACCCAATAGATGGAACACACGAAGGAAAACAAGAAGTCCTGTTGAGAACCGTATTGGGTGTTGGTGGGTGGGCGAGAGGGAGGAAGGTGGTGGTGGGTGGTGGGTGGGTGGAGGAGGAGGAGGAGATGTGGGGAGGATGGGGGAGGAGGAGGAGAGGTAGCTGGGACAGAGAAAGAGGGAGAGAGAGAAGAGAAAGAAAGAGAGAGAGAGAAAGAGAGGAAGACAGAGAGACAGGGATAGAGAGAATACATGAATTTAGGAGTTTGTACTTTTAAATCATATCGAGATTAATGCATAGGTGCATATTTTATCTGTACATAATCATACATTAATTATATAACGACAACAACGTAAACAATAATCTCCCTCTCTTTGTCACTAGAGACCAGAGCAATATTAAACAAAGAAAATATAAATCAGACAAAGAAAAAACGATAATAATAATAATTGATATTAACAAATTACAAACACGACGTCTCTAATGCATCTCGAAAACGTCGTATCATTCTTATCTTTTTTATTATTAATATTATTATTATTATTATTATTATGCAATATGCGACGCTTCATCTAATGATTATGATAAAGGAAATATATGATAATTCAAGACGACTAAAAGGTTTGGTCCACAGCCACAGACACTGACAAACATGTCTGATGGTTGTCGCTTGTGTGTAATGAATAGGAGATGCTTCTAATGGTAGTTAAGTGGGATGGTTGTGCAATTATTAAATCATGATGGTAGAAGAAAATGGCGACGAAGAAAGAGAGGAAAGTTTGGGATTGAGAAAGTTTTTTTTTTTTTAAAGGAGGGGGTGAATGAGAGGAGAGAGAGAGAGAGAGAGAGAGAGAGAGAGAGAGAGAGAGAGAGAGAGAGAGAGAGAGAGAGAGAGAGAGAGAGAGAGAGAGAGATGCAGAGAGAGAGAGAGAGACGAGATAGAGAGAGATATGCAGAGAGAGAGAGACGAGATAGAGAGAGATATGCAGAGAGAGAGAGAGAGAGAGAGAGAGAGAGAGAGAGAGAGAGAGAGAGAGAGAGAGAGAGAGAGAGAGAGAGAGAGAGAGAGAGAAAGAGAAAGAAAGAAAGAGAAAGAGGAGAGAGAGAGAAAGAAAGAAAGAGAGAGACAGAGAGAGAGAGAGAGAGAGACGAATAGAGCGATAGAGAGACACACACAGACAAAAAGAGACAGAGATGGAAAACGGGGTTAAAAAGTTTTGCGAAAAGTATTTCAGAAAAGCGTTCATTTTGTAACATAAGCTAATGGAGTCTTAATCTCATTAGCGTTAATACAATTCGTCTCGGTTTGTTTAAAATTAGATCACGTAGACTAAAACGATTTCAAGAGATCCGGCCAATTAATTTGATACAGCAAAACGAAAGAAATTATAATGATAATAGCAATATATCATAAGTAAATAAGAACGCAAACATACAAATCAAATGGACAAAAATCGCAACACGCGAATGACATCAAGAAAAAGGAAAACTCGAGATTGCGAGAACCGCCGCTAGAGGGGGACATCGTGCAAGAAGGAGTTGTAGAATGAAGAGCCGACGGGGCTGACGACGGGAAAAGCGGCGTCGAGGAGGAGATACAGGCTGACGGGGCTGACGAGAAAAGCAGCGTCGAGGAGGAGCTGAAGGTGACCGACCGCATCAAGACGCCCTAGGATGAAAATCTTACGGCGCTGACGAAGAAAAACTAAGAACCCACAGTAGAAGGAAGAGCTGAGGACGCTGAGGACGCTGACGAAGCTGACAGCGGCTTCTGACGAGGGCTGGCGGCGGCGTGTGACATCGGCGGCGTCGGGTGGGTGGCAGCCGCGGTCGGGGTCATCAGTCGACGTCTGCGGCCGGGTGTTGGAAGGGCCGGTGGACAAGGAAACAGTTTTAACCGCTCGCTTTGATGCCCGGGCGTATTTCAGGAGCAGCAGCCTCGCCCCGTCCATCTTCGCTTGCAAACTGGCATGTGCAGTTTTGTCGAGGTTGTTGACTCGGATTTATCATCTTGCACTGATCATCCACTTATATACCCACTTTGCGAGACTCTCTTCTTGCTCCCCCACCCTACCCTCTCCCCCTCTCCCTCCTCCTCTATACTCCAGCCTCCTTCGTACTTCTTCCTCTTTTTCTTCTACTTCTCTCTCTCTTTCTTTCTCCCTTACTTTTCCCTCCCTTCCCTCCTTCTCCCGCGTGTTCCCTCATGCCGCCTATTCGTCCCCCTCCTCCTCATTCTACCTCTCCTTTTTCCCTTCTTCCTCCCCTTCCCCTCTCTCCCTCCTTCTCGTCCTACCCCCTTCTGCCCTCCCCTCCTCCTCCTCCTCCTCCTCGCTTTTCTCGCTCACCAGACCACTTGCGTTGCTTACGAGCAAACCTTGCAAGACTGCTGAATGTTTTAAGTTGCATTTATATGTTTATTATTGCTGGGTCGATTGGCCGAGATTTATAGCATTAGCGACGAAAACTTGGCATCGACTGAAACGATGATGACTTAAATTTATTTTTTAAAAAGGGGAGGAATGAATTTGATTTTTTTTTCTTTTTTTTTTCCTCCGTGTGTGTGTGTCTCTCTCTCCCCCGGAGTGGAGACACGTGATGTATACAGCATTTTGACAATCGTCTTGTTGAATGGGATACGTGCCATCTTAATGGGAATGTTTTAGCGATACATATAATCTGAGCTCGTTTATTATACCCCATTGCAAAGGCTTTAACGATTGCACGAGCTAAACTATGCATTGTTATGATACACACATCAGCTGGAGATGCTTTTGTCGCTGGGCTAAAAAGCTTTATCCATTTCTTTGCTATTGGAGTTGGTGAATTATGCATACAATAGATCTGCGCGGAACAGCTTGTAGTTGATACGACCATAATGAAGAGAAAGATACAGAGAGATAGAGAGGGAGGGTGGGAGGGAGGGAGGGAGGGTGGGTGAGAGGGAGGGTGGGGGGAGGGTAGGTGGGAGGAAGAGAGGGAGAGAGAGAGAGAGAGAAGAAGAAAGAGAGAGAGAGAGAGAGAGAGAGAGAGAGAGAGAGAGAGAGAGAGAGAGAGAGAGAGAGAGAGAGACGAGAAAGGCGAGAGAGACGAGATAGAGAGAGTTATGCAGAGAGAGAGAGAGAGAGAGAGAGAAAGAAAGAAAGAGAGAGAGACGAATAGAGCGATAGAGAGACACACACAGACAAAAAGAGATGGAAAACGGGGTTAAAAAGTTTTGCGAAAAGTATTTCAGAAAAGCGTTCATTTTGTAACATAAGCTAATGGAGTCTTAATCTCATTAGCGTTAATACAATTCGTCTCGGTTTGTTTAAAATTAGATCACGTAGACTAAAACGATTTCAAGAGATCCGGCCAATTAATTTGATACAGCAAAACGAAAGAAATTATAATGATAATAGCAATATATCATAAGTAAATAAGAACGCAAACATACAAATCAAATGGACAAAAATCGCAACACACGAATGACATCAAGAAAAAGGAAAACACGAGATTGCGAGAACCGCCGCTAGAGGGGGACATCGTGCAAGAAGGAGTTGTAGAATGAAGAGCCGACGGGGCTGACGACGGGGAAAGCGGCGTCGAGGAGGAGACAGAAGCTGACGGGGCTGACGAGAAAAGCAGCGTCGAGGAGGAGCTGAAGGCGACCGACTGCATCAAGACGCCCCAGGATGAAAATCTTACGGCGCTGACGAAGAAAAACTAAGAACCCACAGTAGAAGGAAGAGCTGAGGACGCTGACGAAGCTGACAGCGGCTTCTGACGAGGGCTGGCGGCGGCGTGTGACATCGGCGGCGTCGGGTGGGTGGCAGCCGCGGTCGGGGTCATCAGTCGACGTCTGCGGCCGGGTGTTGGAAGGGCCGGTGGACAAGGAAACAGTTTTAACCGCTCGCTTTGATGCCCGGGCGTATTTCAGGAGCAGCAGCCTCGCCCCGTCCATCTTCGCTTGCAAACTGGCATGTGCAGTTTTGTCGAGGTTGTTGACTCGGATTTATCATCTTGCACTGATCATCCACTTATATACCCACTTTGCGAGACTCTCTTCTTGCTCCCCCACCCTACCCTCTCCCCCTCTCCCTCCTCCTCTATACTCCAGCCTCCTTCGTACTTCTCCCTCTTTTTCTTCTACTTCTCTCTCTCTTCTTCCCTTACTTTTCTCCCTCCCCCCTTCCCTCCTTCTCCCGCGTGTTCCCTCATGCCGCCTATTCGTCCCCCTCCTCCTCATTCTACCTCTCCTTTTTCCCTTCTTCCTCCCCTTCCCCTCTCTCCCTCCTTCTCGTCCTACCCCCTTCTGCCCTCCCCTCCTCCTTTTTCTTTCTCGCTCACCAGACCACTTGCGTTGCTTACGAGCAAACCTTGCAAGACTGCTGAATATGGTTGCATTTATATGTTGAGTTATTGCTGGGTCGATTGGCCGAGATTTATAGCATTAGCGACGAAAACTTGGCATCGA
>BOPN01000970.1:195000-197500 GCA_017312705.2 Penaeus japonicus
TTCTTCTTCCTTTACTCTTTTTTCCTCTCTCTCTCTCTTCCTTCTCGATGTTTTCCTTCCATGTTTCTCTCATCCTTTCCTTTCATCTTCATTTACTCTTTTTCTCTCTCCCTTTTTTTCTTCTATCTCTCTCCTCCTTCTCTCTATATATATATCCTCCTTCTCTGTCTCTTCTCCTTCTCCGTATCTCTTCCCCTTCTCTATATCTCTCCTCCTTCTCGATAATTCTCCTATATTATATCTCTCCTCCTTCTCTACATCTCTCCTCCCTCTCTATATCTCTCCTCCTTCTCTATATCTCTCCTCCCTTCTTATATCTCTCCTCCTTCTCTATATCTCTCCTCCCTTCTTATATCTCTCCTCCTTCTCTATATCTCTCCTCCTTCTCTATATCTCTCCTCCCTTCTTATATCTCTCCTCCTTCTCTATATCTCTCCTCCCCATCCCCTGGAGAATGGGATATCTCTCGCTCTCACTCACTCTCTCTCTCTCTCTTTCTCTCTCTCTCTCAAGGGAACACTTTATCGACAATAGCACCAAAATTTGAGCTTCCTCTGGGCATCATATTATCCTTTTCCCTCCCTCTTTCTATTCCGCTCTCTTTTTCTATCTTTTATCGTTTTTCATGAGGGGGGAGGGGAAAGTAATGTTGTTGTTTTTTATTGCTGTTTAATATCTGTTCGTTTTTCTTTTCTTTCCTCCTTCCCGCTATTTGTATCATTGTTTTTAACTTTTCTTTCTCTTTCCCTTTCTCTCTTTATTTTTCTTTTGCTTCATTTGTCTCTTTATTTCTATCCTCTCTCCGCTCTCTCCCCTCACCAACCCACTTAGATTTTCCCTTTTATCTCTCTTTTCTCTTCGTTTTTATGTTCCCTCTCACTTACATTTCCCTTTCCCTCTTCCTCTCTTTATCTCTGCACCACTATTCCTTCTTATTCTCCCCTTTCTCTCCATCTGATTTTCTCTTTCTCCTCTTTCTATACTTCTTCTTCTTCCTCTTCCTACCTTTACTTCCTTCTTTTTCTCTCCCTCTCCGTCTCTATCTTCTTTCCTTTTCCTCCCTTCCCTCTCTCCTTCTCTCTCGTCCTTCCTTCCCTCTCCCCCTCCTACTTCCTCCCTTCTTCTTCTCCTTCTCCCTCTCCCTCCTTTCTTCTTTACTTTCGCCTCTCCCTCACCGCTCTCCTCCTTCTTTCACTCCTTCTCCCACTCTCTCTCTCTCTCTCCCTCTCCCCCTCCCTCGCCGCTCCTCCCCCCGCCCCTTCTCCCTTCGATCCCATTCCTCTCCCAGCAGTACCCTGTCACGACCTCCACATCTGGGATCAGCTGACTGCCCAGAGGATCAGCTGACTGCCCAGAGGATCAGCTGGTCGTGCTGGGGGTCGCAGGGGTTGGGGGTCGTGTGGAAGAGGAGAGACGGGGGGAAAGGGGGGATGATCTCTTCCTCTCTCTCTTCTCCTCTTCCTCCTCTTGCGTTCAACTTTCTCTCCTCGTTCTCCTTTCCTCTCTCTGTCCTTTGGTTCCTCCTTTCGTCCTCTCTATGTCCTTCCCTCTTTTTCCTCCATCCGTCCGTCCGTCCGTCCGTCCGTCCCCCCTCCTTTCCTCCCTCCCTCCACCTTACATCCTTCTGTCTCTTCCTCCCCTCCCTCCCTCCCTCCTTTCCTCCCTCCCTCCATTACTCCCTCCCGCCACAGACTCCATCGCTTTTGATGGATCGGGTCGCGATGTCAGAAGACGTTTATATCTGCGAGGATGCGAGTGAAGGAGAGAGGAAGCGATGGAAGGAGGGAGGGAGGGAGGGAGGGAGGGAACGAGGGAGGGAGGGAGGGAGGGAGGGAGGGAGCGAGGGATGGAGGGAAGGAGGGAAAGAGGGAGGGAGGGTGAGAGGGTTGAAGGGAGGGAGGGAGGGTGGAAGGGATGGAAGGAGGGAGGGAAGGAGAAGAGGGAAGGGAAATGGATTGTGACAGAGTAAAGGAGGGAAGATGAAGGAAAGGGAGAGGAAGCTTGGGTAAGCAATAGAAAATAAAAGAGAGAGAGAGAGAGAGAGAGAGAGAGAGAGAGAGAGAGAGAGAGAGAGAGAGAGAGAGAGAGAGAGAGAGAGAGAGAGAGAAAAGAGAAAGAAAAAGAAAAAGAGAAAGAGAAAGAGAGTTAACAAAAAGGAAAAATAAATAAATAAATAAAACGAAAAACTGAAGAAAAAACAAACAAAAGAGAGAACACCCAAAAAGACCAAGAGAAAGAGGGAGAGAGAGCAAGAGAGAGATAGAAAGAGAGAGAGAAAGCAAGAGAGAGATAAAAAGAGAGAGTAGAGGGGAAAGGATAAAGGGTGTGGGGGGGGGGAGGCTTGTAATCCCCGTCATTTTTTTTTTTTTTTTTCGCTTTTTTCCTTTTTTTTGATCGGCCTCAGAAGGAAAGATGGATGAGGATTTCGCGTCGGATATTTCGTAAGGAAAATGATTGTGTTTTGCGACGTTCAACCTCGGCATTTTAGTTTGATTTTTAT
>BOPN01000970.1:207500-212500 GCA_017312705.2 Penaeus japonicus
AGATCAGTCTGGCATTATTGATGATGTGGACACTACTAAGACCTCTTCTTCACAGCGTCTTCGCATTTATTCACCTTCTTCGAAATATACGATAGATCTATTGATAACGATTTTTTTCTTTCTTTCTTTCTTTATTGAAGTGAATCGTGTCATTCGTTTCAAATATGCAACGACTAGATTGATAACGCAGACGCCTCTAACAATAGCTAAAGGATCGTACTAGATTCACCTTGTTAGGGGGTCCATTGGAAGGGGGGAGGGGGGGGGGACAAGGCGAAGGAGAGGAGTATATATGCGGTTTATCATTTATTTTTATGATTATCGCTGTTCATTTCTTTATTGCGGTTATCGTCCTTCATGTCTTTAGTTCCATTTCTGTTTTGCTTTACGGTCGGTCTTTATGGCTTGTATCCAACGCTACAGCATGTAACGGTTTCATTTTTTAGCTTTTTATGATTGATTTTACTATTATCATCATCATTGTTGTTGTTATCATTATTATCATTGCTACTATTATTATTATACACACACATATATACATTCATACACGCATGCACACACACACACACACACACACACACACACACACACACACACACACACACACACACACACATATATATTTATTTTTTCTTCTTTTCTTTTCTTTACGATCATCATATTTTTATTTCGGATACCCCTCGTTAGCGATGAAACTTCTTGGGAACTTTCCCTGTTCTGGCATTTTATGTCCTAGAATGAAAAATGCTCATAAGAAAACTCTTGCAGAAATATTGCATGCATATGGTGAATATGTTTGATAACAAGTCACGGCCATGCAATATCTCCGATGATATTCGCTTCTGTTCGTTGTTGCGTTTGTCATTATCATAAGTTAATCTCTTTTTTTTTCGTTAGTAATTAGCTAATTAGTTTTCATTCCTGTATCTTTTATCTATCTACCTATATGTATGTATACGTATGTGTGTGTGTGTTCGTAAAATATGTACTTATACACATATATAATTTCTTTTTCCATTTTCAATGAAGGCCAATTTTCTAGAGGCGCCTTAGTCATCATGATCACTTTCCACCTCACAAACCTCCCTTCCAGACAGCTGTTTTCCCCCCCCACCCCCATCCCCGCCACCTCCACCTCTCTTCTCCCCCTTCCTTCTCTTTCTACTGATTTTCATATTTCCTTCTCCTTCTCCTCCTCCTCCTTCATCTCCTCTTCCTCCTCTCTCCTCCTTCTGTACCACCATCACCTCATCTTCCTCTCTCCACCACCACCACCATCTCTTCTATTTCCTCTTCTTCCCCCAACCCCACCCTCCTCCTCCTCCTCCCCCCCCCCCCCCCCCCCCCCCCCCCCCCCTCCACCTCCACCTCTTCCTCCTCCATCTTCTCCTGTCTCCTCCCACCTCCACCTCCTCCTCCCACCTCCACCTCCCACCTCCTACCGCCACCTCCACCTCCTCCTCCTCTTACTCCTCCTCCTTCTTCAAGATGCTCTTAACAATCCCCCCTCCCCCTTCCCTTCCCCCCCCCCCCTCCCCCCAACCCGAAAAGCGAGAGTCTTCCGAATCAAAGAATGAAGCCAGAATGAGCATTTGAGAAAGCCGTATTCAAGCGAAGGCCAACCCAGTGACGTCAGGATTGATGGCTTGCTGGAACCATTTGCTCTGTCGACTAGCGTGAGAGATCTTGTCTCGACCTCTTTTTATTCATTTTCTTTCTTTTTTTCCCTTTATTCTCTTTTTTTCTTTTTCTTTTTTTTTTGTTTTATCTGTAGTTTTTTCTTTTCTTTTCTTCTTCTTCTTTTATTTCTTCATCATCTTCTTTTTCTTCTTTTATCTTTTTTGTTCTCCTTTTCCCTCTTCTACTTATTTTTGTTTTTCTTTTTCGTTTCTTCTTGTTTTCCTTCTTCATCTTCTTCTTCTTCCTCCTCTTTCTCTTAATCACCATCATCTATTTCTTTTGATTCTCCTTCTTTTTCTTCTCCTTCTTCGTCTTCGCCTTATTTTTTTCTTGTCCGTTTCTTTTCCCTTCTGTTTCTCCATGTTCTATTACCCTTTTTATCTTATTATTCATTCTTCTTTCATAATCATTACATCATCCTTTTTGACTCTCCATCTCACCTCCCTCATCCATCTTCCTCTCTCTCTCTCTCTCTCTCCCTCTCTCTCTCTCTCTCTCTCTCTCTCTCTCTCTCTCTCTCTCTCTCTCTCTCTCTCTCTCTCTCTCTCTCTCTCTCTCTCTCCCTCCCCCCCTCCCCCTCCCCCCCCTCCCCCTCCCCCCCCCCTCCCCTCTCCCACCCCCTCCCCTCCCCTTCCCCTTCCCCTCTCCAAAGCTCTCCCACTCTCCCAATCTCTCCTATACCCAACTTTTGCAAAGGGAAATGCAACAAAACACATCTATGTTAGAGTGAAAGGGAACTGATCTATTTAACACATGAATAACACATACGACCTGTTCACGGCTTAGCACGATAATGTCTGTTCAGCAGGTCGTCCCATTTGCTGATAGGGACTTAATGTGTCTGTCGGCATCTTTCTACGTCATTACTAAAGCTATTGTAGTCTATTGAAAATTAAACTTGAAATGTATTTGGTCTTGTGTGTCTGTTGCAATATGTGTGTATATATAAATGTATATATATATATATATATATATATATATATATATATATATATATATATATATATATATATGTGTGTGTGTGTGTGTGTGTGTGTGTGTGTGTGTGTGTGTGTGTGTGTGTGTGTGTGTGTGTGTGTGTGTGTGTGTGTGTGTGTGTGTGTGTGTGTGTGTGTGTGTGTACTTATACACAAACACATGAGAATACATATAAATATATTTATATATATGAGAGAGAGAGAGAGAATAGATAGATAGAGAGAGAGAGAGATAGACAGAAAAAGAAAGAAAGAGCACGAGAAACAGAAAAAGAAAGAAAGAGAGAGTGATGGGCAGAAAAGGAGAGAAAGAGAAATAGAAAGGGAGGAGAGTGACCAAGGAGGTAGAGAGGAAGGACGGAGGGAAGGAGGGTGGGAGGGAGGGAGGGGGTAGGGAGGGAAGCACCCACACCGAAGCCTCTGCGATCAACACGAGTCCACCAGTGATTGACATCTCCTCGTAAATGAGTGACCAATGGTGGCCTGTGTCCCTGACGTGGCCCTGAAAAGCCCTAAGGGTCATTTTCGCCCTGCTCCCCCACGGGATGAACGCTCTTACGCTCTTCCACGGGGAGGGTCTGTTTACTGTTAGTCCCTTTTGGAGGTTTTGTGGTTCGAGGTTCAGGCGTCGAGGTTCAGGCGAGTTGTAAAAGTTACAGTTAAAGAAGTTCTTGGGAGTGAATTAGCCACAAGAAAAGGAAGGAAAAAAAAGGAAAAAGAGATAAATAATAATCTTGGTCTTGTGAGGTTAGTGGTGTGTCTCCTCTCCTTAAATCCGTAAAGAATTGATTTCGTTTTTTTTCTTCTTCTAATCTGTGAACATGATTCGTTGAAGATAAAAAAAAGAAAAAAAAACGAAAAAAAACGAATGGAAATGAATAGACAAATAATTCTATACATTCATCCATCGGTGAATATCAATCTATTTGTATATCTATCTATTAGCCTACCTACCTACCTACCTACCTACCTACCTACCTACCTTCCTACCTACTTATCTATCAATCTATCAATCTATCAATCTATCAATCTATCTCTATACACGAAACCGTAACCGCTTGCATTATCAATTCTTAACGTGACTCAAAGCGTCTTAATTTGCGCAAAAGGTCTTGTGAAATTTCTTCGCGTGGCTTAGATCCTTCGGAGGAAATTCACAGGCGATTAAGTTGCTCAGAGACACGATGGAGGAGGGGAGGTAGGGTGGGGGGGGGAGATGAGGGGATCGGGTGAAGGTGGGGTGGGGGGAAGGGGGGGGATCCTCGTTAACTTGACGTGTGAGGGAAGTGATCGGTTTATGATGTTTGGTTTGGTTTCTATAGTTGTTTTTTTGTGTGTGTTTTAAGTATATATATATATATATATATATATATATATATATATATATATATATATATATATATATATATATATATACTCAAAACACTAAACAAAAATATATACAAACACTCTCTCTCTCTCTCTCTCTCTCTCTCTCTCTCTCTCTCTCTCTCTCTCTCTCTCTCTCTCTCTCTCTCTCTCTCTCTCTCTCTCTCTCTCTTCTCCCCATTCTTCTTATTTCCAATATTCTATAATACGGAAGAGCACGCACAGTCACACACACTAACGCATCCACACAACAGAAAGAGATACTAAAGAAAGAGAGAAATAGAGAGAGAATGAGAGATAGATAGATAGATAGAGAGAGAGAGAGAGAGAGAGAGAGAGAGAGAGAGGAAGAGAGAGAAACCCATAGTGCAAGAACAGGCCTGACCAAACTCATCAATTGGGTTGTAGGCCTACTTGGCTGAGAATAGAGACAAGGGGGGGGGGGATAGGGAGGGCGGGAGGGGGGGGGAGCGGAAGTTACCTGAAGGAGAATCTTTCACAAGGAGAAAGATCTGTTTTTTTGTTGTTGTTTTTGTTTGGTTTCGTTTTTTTTTCTTTCTTTCTTTTTGGTTTGTTATTTTCCTCCCTTTTTGTAAAGAAGGAAATATATTTTCCTTTAGATGGAAGAAGAAAAATATTAAAGCCTTATCATCGATTTATCACACACGAGGACCCATCCACCCACACCCCTATACCCCCTTCCTACACACACACGCACACACAACCCCCCCACAAACCCCCACAGCCCCCCCCCACACACACAACCCCCCCAAACCCACAACCCCCCCCCACACACACAGCCCCCCACCCACACACAAACCCACACAACCTCCCCCCCAACCCCTCCCCACACACACACGCCAGAGAAAGATAAAAAAAAAAGAGGAAAATCATTACCAGATGATGCAAATCACATTACATCATCTGACAAAAAAGCCATGCCAAATACATTATAAGATTTATTAGCAAAGCCTC
>BOPN01000970.1:227500-235000 GCA_017312705.2 Penaeus japonicus
ATATATATATATGTATGTATATATTTATATATATATATATATATATATATAAATATATATATATATATATATATATATATATATATATATATATATATATATATATATATATATATATATATATATATATATACACACATGACCCACATACAATAGAATGACTTATGTTTTATGGACTGATCAGCGTAATAAACATTATCATATCATCAGTCATTTTAATCTTTTATCAAACCATTTTGTTGTATTTCCGGACAGTTCGTTAGCAACATTTGTAATCATCAAAGTGACTCACTCGTTATCCTGGATTTATTTCTTTGTTGTCGTCATCCTATTGTTGTTGTCACTTGGATGATTAATTGATGTCACACGCAGAGATACGCACATGCAACGTGTAGGTTCCGTTGTCTTTCTTCTATACGTATGTAAAGACACACATACACACCTACACACACGATCATATATACACACCAACTACTGTACACACAATCGTATATACACACCTACAACTACAGACACAATCGTATATACACACCTATAACTACACACACACTCCCTTTCTCTTCCCCCTCTCCCTCATTCCTTCCCTTCTCCCCTCCTTCCCCTCCGTACCTACTTACCCTCCCCCTTCCTTACTCCTTCACCTCCATACCTCCTTCCCCCTCCATACCTCCTTCCCCCTCCATACCTCCTTTCCCCTCCCCCTTCCCCTTTCCCCCTGCATTTCCTTCCCCCTTCCCCACCCCTTCCTATCCCCATCCCCTTTCCCCTTCCCCCTCCATACCTCCTTCCCCCTTTATACCTCATTCCCCATCCCCCTTCCCCTTCCCCTTGCATTTCCTCCCCCCTCCCCCCTCCCCCCTCCTATCCCTCCTCCTCCTCGCTCCACCGGACTCGAGCGCGAGGAAGGAGTGACAGCTGGTCAACACGGAGACCTGCACTCCAGATAACATGTCGATCACGTATCTTGCCTGCTGTCTATCTGCCGCCCCAATCAGGGACTCGGAATGTAGGGTCATTAGGCTGCCTGACCTGGGCGCCGACGATGAGGAGGGAGATGACTTTGTTCGGGAACTTTCGATTACTTTGCAGGGTCTTCATGGGGTAGACGCACGCACCTATACACACGTATGCAGTTGTATTATACACATATAGTCGCATATTACAGATGGATAGATAGATAGATAGATAGATAGATGGATAGATATACAGAGAGATAGATAAATGGATATATATATATATATATATATATATATATATATATATATATATATATAGATAGATAGATAGATAGACAGATAGACAGATAGATAGGTAGATAGATGTATAGACAGATGAATAGACGAATAGATAGATAGGTAGATAGATGGATAAACAGATATATAAACAGATGGATAGATTTGTATCTTTATCCAAGTATACTAACACATATTCATTTATTTTGTGTGCGTGTATGTGTCTGTGTATATACTACCTTATGTATTTGTAGTTAGATATATATGCAGATATATATATTTCTTTATTTAGTTATATACAAACACATATTCATATATTTTGTGTGTGAAAGTGTGTTTTTGTTTATTTGTACCTGCATATATACGTATACATAAGGTTTGTCTTTACTTCAGCGACCGCATACTGTACACACTGCCATATAAATCACTTAATGTCATAGACAGTCGTCTGTTTACATATTCAGGTAGCATCATGAAGCGTCTGGCAGATGAGACAGGTGTTTCCAGCACAGCTCATCCGTCATACAGCTGATTATTCACCGCTGCATCAGGGTGTGTGTTTGTCACATTCAGCGGGTGTCAGATCCTTGCTTTTAGACTCCCCCCCCCCACCCCTACCCCTACCCTACTACTCCCCCTACTTCCCCCACTCCCCAACTTCCCATCCCTCGTTGGTTGGTTGTTTCGTGTGGGGTGATGGGAGTGTGTTTTTTTTTTATGTTTGTTTGTTTTTTTGTTTTGGGGTGTGGGTTGTGGGTGGTAGGTCTAGGTTTGTTGTCTTTGTGTTTGTGTAAAGTGTAAAGAATTTAGACAAATATGTGAGCAAAAGTATACACATACATGTACAAAGGGAATTACATAACCAATAAATAACAATGTACACACTAACAAATATATATGCACGGACACACACACACACACACACACACACACACACACACACACACACACACACACACACACACACACACACACACAGACAAACACAAACACACATTAACCCTCCCACCCCACCCCACCCCCACCCCCACAACACGCCATCCCCAACACACACAACACACAAACAAACACACACACAACCAAACGCACACTCAAGCGCTCACAACCTCACAGGAAGAGCAACGTTGCGAATGTATTTCACCATCTAACCATCAATATTCCTTGCACCTGCACCACCTGCATCGAACTAGCTACAGGTGTTGGATGTATAATCCTATGGCAGGTTTAACTGGCTTTTTTCATGTATTTTTATTTTGTAGTTTATATATATATATATATATATATATATATATATATATATATATATATATATATATTTTTCTTTTTTCTTTCTTTCTTTCTTTTTTTCTTTTTTCTTTCTTTCTTTCTTTCTTTTTTTCTTTCTTCTTCTTCTTTTTCTTTCTTTTTTTGGGAGGTAGATTTAGAATTATAAATTTTGAAAAAAGCATTATTCCTATTGGCTTTTATATTTTTATGCCTATTCATCTATTCTAACCTAGTTTACTAAATATGATATCATATTCATGATTATATAATCGGTCTTTACGTGCAAACATGCAATTGCACCTACCGCCCTTGCCATGTTGCAAAGCGTATAGACATGAAATTCAAGATAATTCTTAGTGAATTCTTGATAGTGAATGATATTCTTATGAATCTTGTTATTCTTTCTTTTCTTTCATTTCCATCATCTTCTCTTTTTCTTCCTTCCTTCCTCTTCTTTTTTCGTTATATTTCTCCGGTTTCCTTTCTTCCATCATCTTTACTTCCTTTTTTCCTTCTTATTTTGTTTCCTCTTCTTTTGTTATACTTCCTTCTTTTTTTTTTTTTTTTTTTTTTTTTTTTTCATTCTGCTACACTTCCTCTTCCATTCTCTTCTTTTCTTCCTCCTACTCCTCCTTCTTCTTTTCTCCCCCTTTCCCTCTTCTGCTTCTTTTTCTTATTCTCATTTTCTTTCACCCTTCCCCCCCTTCTACTATTCTTCCTCTTTTTTCTACTTCTTCTCAATTTTCCTCTTTATTCCTCCCTCTTCATTCCTCCTCCTTCCTTCCTCCTCCTCCTCCTCTCTGTCTCCTCCTCCTCCTACTCCTTCTCCCCCCCCTTCTCTCCTCCTCCTCCTCCTCCTCCCTCCTCCTTCTCCTCCTCCTCCTCTCCCTCCTCCTCCTCTTCCTCCTCCTCCCCTACCTGCCCATATCCCTCCTCCACCTCCTCCCTCCCTCCCTCCCTCCCTCCCACCTAATCTCCATACACAAGTAAGACAAAATGAACATGAATGAACAGCGTAATGCCCTTGTTCAGAGCTAAGCAAACAGCTGCTATTGAACAGGTGCAGATAGAGAGGAGGGGGTGGGGGGGGGGAAGGCGGGAGAGTGAGATGAATGGGGGAGAGGCAGTAAGAGGAGGGAGGGTAGGTGGGTGAGGGAGGATGGGGGATGGGAGGTGAGAGAGGGAGGGAGAGGAGGGAGGGGGGAGGGGGAGAGGGGGAAGGATGGGGGAAGGAGGGAGAGAGAATAGGAGAAGGAGGTAGAGAGAATAGGGGAGAGAGAGAGCGAATAGGAAAGAGAGAATAGTAGAGGGAAGGAGAGTGAGAGAGAGAAAGAGAGAAAGAGAGAGAGAGAGAGAAAGGAAGGGTAGTGATGGGGGAGGAAGTGAGAACGGTGGGGTGGAGGGGGTGAGAGGGGGGGGGGGGGGAGACGCGGCAGGGGATGGTGTTAAGCAAGCGTATTTGTTCTTATTATCTCGTAGTTAAAGCGATAAAAGAAGCAGCTTCGGGGATATTCGATACGGGAGGTCAGATGTTCCGAAGGGGGGGGAGGAGGGGTGTAGGAGGGGGGAGAGTTCAGGACGGAGAGGGGAGAGGAAGGGGGCAATGCAATAGGGGAGGGGCGGGAAGAGGAAAAAAAATTGAATGAAGAAATAGGAGAGAGAGAAAGAGAGAGAGAGAGGAAGAGAATGAAAAACATAATAATAAAAGAAAAAGTAATAAATAAAAAGACAGAGAAAGAAAGAAAACATACAACAAACAAATAAAAAGTGGGAATCGAAACCATAACCATTTTCATCAGCATTTGCAAGTGTTTCAATTATAATTACAACCCACGATGCAACTTTCAGAACACACATAGAGACACATCCGCACACATTGAGTAAAATATATATATAGTATATACGTCTTGCAATTGACTAAAGATAAAGAGGTTGCAAATGGACGAATGTTGCAGATACTTTGGGGATAACAGTTATTGTCGATAAGTTTTTGTCTTTTTTCAGGGGGAGGGGGGGAGGGGGGGAGGAGTTCTATAGAGATATAGATAGATTCATAGATAGATAGGTAGACAGATAGATATATTAGCAGATAGATAAATAGATAGAGAGAGATGAAGATAGAGATAAATATAGATATATATATATATATAAAGACAAATAGG
The DNA here is from genome assembly GCA_017312705.2 of Penaeus japonicus. Lineage (NCBI taxonomy): Eukaryota > Metazoa > Arthropoda > Malacostraca > Decapoda > Penaeidae > Penaeus > Penaeus japonicus. Next base: position 232,161 of record BOPN01000970.1, read on the forward strand.
TAAAAAGGCAAACACACGTAAAACAAAGACACATTCTTTCTGTACTTTTTCCCGGCAGAAGGAAGAGGGAGAGAGGGAGGGGAGAGAAGTAGGAAGGGGGGGGGAGGAATACTATTCTACCTTCCCACAAACATCCTCCCAGCCCCTCCCTTCTTCCCTTCCTCCCTCCCTCCCTGTCCCCTCCACCAAACATCGCCCCTCCCCTCCCCATCCGTCCCCCTTTCCCCCTCCAGCTCCCCTCCTCTCTCCTCCTCCCCCCTTCCCCCTCCAGCTCCTCCCCTCCCCTATCCCTTTCCCCCTCTAGCTCCTCCCCTCTCCTCCCCCTTTCCCCCTCTAGCTCCTCCCCTCCCCTACCCCTTTCCCCCTCTAGCTCCTCCTCTAGCTCCTCCCCACCCCCCTTCCCTTTCCCCCTCTAGCTTCTTCCCTCCCCTCTCCCTCTCCCCCTCTAGCTCCTCCCCTTCCCTCCCCCTTTCCCCCTCCAGCTCCTCCCCTCCTCCCCCCTCCCCCTTCCTGGTCCTTCTCAACCCTGCTTCCTGTGAGGTACGAAATAAGGGTCTTGAGGTTTGAGGTTCACTCTGACATGACTTGAGTTATGGCTTCTTCATGTCGTTTGCTCATGTCTCTTTGTAGGTTTCGGTGTCTATTTCTTCATATCTTATCATCATTATCATTATTACTGTTATTATCGTTATTTTAGTTGTTGTTGTCATTAGTATTATTATCATCATTGCTATGATTATCAACATTGCTAACATTATTGTTATTGTTAACATTATCGTTATTATTGTTATGTCATCATCCTTATTATCATTATCATTATCAGTATTATTATTATCATTATCATTATCAGTATCATTATTATCCTTATCATCTCCCCTGTCAATCTTTCTTTCCTTTCACTATCCTCCCCTCTTTCTCTCCCTTGTCCTCTTCACTCATTTTCCTCCTCTTCTCCCCTTTCCTACTTTCTCCTATGTTCCTACCCTTTACCTCTTTTTCTCTCCCTTATTTCCCCTTTTCTATTTCTATTGCTCGTCTTCCTCATTCACCTTTCTCTCCTTCTCCCCTCTTTTTCTCTATAATTTCTCCTTCCCATCTCATCCTTTTACTTCTCTCTCCTTCGTCCTCCCCTTTGTCACCCCTTCTCCTCTTTAAATTCCTAGTACAACCCTCCCCTCTTTCTCTCCCTCGTCCCTTCCCCTCTTTCTCTCCCTCGTCCTCCCCTCCCCTCTTTCTCTCCCTCGTTCCTCCCCTCTTTCTCTCCTTGTCCTCCCTTCCCTTCTTTCTCTCCCCCGTCCTCCCTTACCCTCTTTCTCTCCCCCGTCCTACCTTCCCCTCTTTCTCTCCCCCGTCCTCCCTTCCCCTCTTTCTCTCCCTCATGCTCCTCTCCCCTCTCGTACATGCACCCGCTTCGGATCATGTGGTGAGCTGATCCCCCGTTGATGGAAACGGCTTCACAACAGACGCCCACTTAATTAAATGATAACAGATGACCGGCGAACAACCCCCCGCCCCCTCTTCCTCCTCCTCCTACTCCCCTCTCCTCCTCTTCCTCCCATTCCCTTCCCCTCCTCGTGTTATTCCCTTCCCCTCCTTGTCTTATTCCCCTCCTCCTCCTCCTCCTCCTATTCCCTTCATCTCTGAATCCCCTCCCCCCCCTCGACATCCTCTTCCCCTCCTATTTCCCTCTCCCTCTGACTCACTCCCCTACCCCATTCCTCTTATTCCTCCTCCTCTCTCTCTCTCCTCCTCGTTCTCTTTCCCTCATTCCTCCTATTCCTATTCCTCTTGTCTCCTCTCCATCTCCCTCGTCGTCCTTTTTCCTTCCTCTCTCCTCTCTTCTTCCCTCTCCTTTCCCCTTTAACCGTCTATTCCCACACCTTACCTATCATTCCTCAACCCCTCCATTCCTCCCCTCTCACTTCCCCCTCCCTTACCTCCCCCCCACCCTCTCTCCCGTCCCAATACCCCCAACCTTCACCTCTCCTCCGTTCCCCCTCCCCCCCTCCCCCCTGCCTCCTCTCTTCCCTCTGAGACTGCAAGCCATCGTAACGAGGGCCGTCATGAGCAGAGGGGGTGGGGGGATGGAATGGAGGGAGGGGGATGGGTTAGGAGGAATTGGGGGGAGGGGTGGAAGGAATAGGGGGAGAGGGGATAGAAAGGGGGTTTAAACAGTTATGGAAGGATTGAATTGAGATGGAGGGTAGGAGAGAAGTGGTGGGGGGGGGAGGGGAAGAAAGAGAGAGAGAGAGAGAGAGAGAGAGAGAGAGAGAGAGAGAGAGAGAGAGAGAGAGAGAGAGAGAGAGAGAGAAAGAGAGAGAGAGAGAGAAACAAACAAATACAAAACAAACAAACGAAAAAAAACGAAACTTTTCCATCATATAAACAACACAACCTCCTTCTTATATCTCCCTCACCTCCATCGACCGCTATTCATTCACTCATTCACTCACTCACTCATTCATTCACCAATTCGCCACCAAGATTTAGTAGGGCAAATTAAGGGGCGACTCACCGAGGTTAAGACACCAACAGCGAGTCACTTGGGAGGGGGGGAGGGGGGACGGGGGACGGGGGCGGATTCCCCTCTGTCTTCTGTAACTTGTTTTGTTTTTGTTTTCATTGTTGTTTTTGCTTTTCGTTGTTGTTATAAATATGATGTTATTAATGATGATGATGGTGATAATGATGATTGTCATTATTATTATAATCACTATCACTATCTTTCTGTTGTTTTATTTGTTGTTGTTGTTATACTTGTTATTGTTATTATTGTTATTATTATTATTATTTTCATTAATAGCATTAGTATTTTTAGTATCATCATTATCATTATCAAT